>JAVJIF010016314.1:0-71687 GCA_038442645.1 Agave tequilana
GACATCAAGCCAAGTGTACCCCATTCCAGGACCGAAATTCTAGATATCACTTCAATGAATTCACATCTTCCCTAGAGTTAAAGGCTTACCTGAACACCTCAAGTACGCTTACTTGGCCGGAAGAGAAACCCTGCCAGTCATCATAGCATCCCATCTCACTGAGCAACAAGAGACAGCTTGATGTCTATTCTGAAGAGACATAGGAAAGCCACTGGATGTACCATGAAAGATATCAAGGGGATAAGTCCATCAATATTTCAACATAGAATTCATTTAACTGATGAAGCGATTCCCAGGAGGGACCCACAGTGCAGGCTTAACCCACTCATGCAAGAGGCTGTAAAAATGAAAATTTTAAAACTATTAGACAATGGGATCATTTATCCTATTTCTGATAGCCAATGGTTAGCCCGGTTCATGCGATCCGCAAGAAAGCTGGTTTTACGGTGGTAGAGAATGAGCAGAAAGATTGGTACAAACAAGACTGCCTACCAAAGTTCGTGTTTGTATTGACTATAAAAAGTTGAATACTCGTAAAGTCCACTTTCTGCTACCCTTCATCGACCAAATGCTTGAACGCCTGGCTGGCATGAGTACTATTATTTCTTGGATGGGTACTCGAATACAATCAGATCCCCATTGCTGTAGAAGACCAGGAGAAGACTACGTTCACCTGCCTATTCAGAACCTTCGCCTACCAACCATGCCCTTTGGATTATGCAACGCTCCCGTGACATTCCAACGATGCATGCTCAGTTTGTTCTCTGATATGATAGAACGTTTTCTTGAGATTTTTATGGATGACTTCTCCATCTACAGAGATTCATTTGATCAATGTCTTCATCATCTAGAGTTAGTTCTGTTCTGCAAGATACAAGGAGATGAATCTAACTTTAAACTAGGAGAAATGTCACTTCATTGTGAGATAGGGATTATCTTAGGCCATGAGATTTCTAGGAAAGGAATTGAAGTGGACAAGGAAAAGTAAAGTGATTGCTAAGCTTCCCCACCCAAAAGCATCAGGATATCAGATTCTTTCTAGGGCATGCTGGGTTCTACCGACGGTTTATTAAGGACTATAGCAAAATCGCTAGGCCCTTAACCAACCTGCTCGCTAAGGACGTGCCCTTTGATTTTAACGAAGTATGTTTCAAATTATAGGAGAAGCTTAAGCAAGACCTTGTATCTGCGCCTGTTATTTCTGCTCCAGATTGGGCACAACAGTTTGAAATCATGTGCGATGCCTCTGATTTTGCTATCGGCGCTGTTTTTGGATAGCGCATCGACAATAAGCAGCACGTGATCTACTAGTCGAGTAGGACCCTGAATGACGCCCAACAGAATTATACAACGACCGAGAAGGAATTCTTGGCCGTTGTCTTTGTGTTAGAAAAGTTCCGGCCCTACTTGTTAGGATCAAAGACGGTGATTTTCATGGATTACTCGGCATTGAAATAATTCATGACCAAGAAGGAAGCAAAAGCCCGATTAATTCAATGGATCCTTCTGCTTCAAGAATTTGACCTGAAAATTCGGGATAAACGAGCTATAGAAAATGTGGTTGTTGATCATCTGTCATGAATTCTGAACGCACCTCTCATACAAGCTCCGATCAACGAGGATTTCCCAGACGAGCAATGACCTTTTTCAAGAACCATGGTATGAGGACATAGTCAAATACCTGGCCACTAGACAATTACCCGCTGACTGGACAAAGCAAGACCAGTGTCGTTTCTTTACCCAAGTACGGTACTTCTTCTGGAAGAGCCGTATATTTTTAAGTATTGTCCCGACCAAATTATTTGACGATGCATAACAGAGGAAGAGCAGAGGAATGTGCTTAGCTTTTGCCATGAACTTACATGCGGCGGGCATTTTGGTCCCCGCAAAACCGCGGAGAAAGTTTTTACAAAGTGGATTTTACTGGCCCACTTCATTCAAAGACTCATTCCACTTTTGCACGTCATGTGCAAATTGTCAGAAAATTGGGAAAATTTCGAGAAGAGACATGATGCTCCTGAACCCGATTCTTGAAGTCGAAATTTTTTATGTTTGGGGTATTGACTTCATGGGACCATTCTCAAATTCCTTCGGCAACCAGTTCATCTTAGTTGCTGTGGATTACGTCTCTAAACGGGTAGAAGCCGTGTAAACTAAGACCAACGACAACAAAGTGGTTGTAAAATTTCTCAAGGAAAATATCTTCTCCCATTTCGTCACCCCCAAAGCGATAATTAGTGATAATGGGTCGCATTTCAGCAATAGAGTTTTTGAAGCTCTAATGCGAAAATGTTTCATCACTCACAAGTTTCCATTCCGTATTATCCCTAAACAAATAGGCAAGTCGAAGTGACCAATCGACAAATAAAGCTCATTTTGGAAAGACTGTTGAACAAAATCGAAAGGAAGGTCGGTAAAGCTAAACGATGCATTGTGGCTTACCGCACTGCTTTTAAGACATTCTTGGAGATGTCTCTTTACAGAATCATTTTTGAAAAAGCCTGTCATCTGCCAGTCGAGTTAGAACACCGAGCCCTATGGGCAAGCAACTCATTTTGATCTGACCAAAGTCGGTGAACTAAGGAGACCGTAGATCTCAGAGTTGGAGGAGATACGGAACGAGCTTACGAGAACGCATGGATTACAAAAAGCAGAACTAAAATTTTTCATGACCAGATCATCAACCGGAAAAACTTTGTCCCGGGAGACAAGGTTCTGCTATACAACTCGAGGCTTCACATTTTCGCGGGAAGCTTAAAACTCGTTGGTCTGCACCATTCATTGTGTGCATCGTTTTCCCTATGGTATTGTGGTTATTGTTGATCTTAAGAGTAATACGAAATTCAAAGTGAATGAGTAAAAGACTAAAGCCCGTTTTGACCACTGAGCCTGCGTCCCAGGCTGAAATTGTGCTAAGTCTTTTCGCTCTGTCATACACCTGACCATCGCCATCCACACACTACCCAAAAAAAAGTAAAATACAATTTTTTTATACTTATTGTTTATATGCTCACCCCTTATATACTTGTCTATACCCTTTTTTAGACATTTCTTTTTCTCCCTCTCCCTTAGTCTATTCGCACAAGGCCGGCCCGAGTCGACGAGACGGTGATATCTTTTCTTCCCCCTATTTATTGCATTTGTATTTACATGACTAGCATTGAGGACAATGCATTAGATAGGTGTGGGGGGTGCTAAGATTCTTTCTTTTCTTTGTACTTAAAAAAGACCTCCTTAACGATTTTTTTTTTAATACTCTTTATAAAAATGCCAAAATGTTGAAAGAGTTAAGGGAATCTTATTAAGAATATTTATTTTAGCACAAAGAAAATAGAAACATTGGTTTGACTAAAAGTTAGGAGAGACAAGAAAAATAACTCATACCTTTTATTTAACCTTAGTAGAATATGCATAAACCACACACACGCTTGGAATGTAGAGACGCAACTTTGAAAAAAAAAAAGCTAGATAATTGTGCCTTAAGAAGTATGATTACTCACGCCAAAAATATATATATAAGTAAATCTTGATTTTGTGGCCTACTTTACTTGCATATTTGACCTGAGGGTGTTTTTTTCACCTGGTACCCTAAAACCATCTGGTTTGGGAGTCATCGGTTTGATATGTGTTATATGAGTAAAGTAGAAAGCTTAAAAAAACTAAGAATAAATATTTAGATAAATATTAATAAAATTAAACGACATTCAAAGTTGAGTTAAAAAATCCCAAGCACATCACACTTACACATTATGCATATCTATCTAAAAAAAATAAACAGAATGAGTTAGAAGTACAAGATCCTTTCTAAATTCAAAGAAAATCATGACTTCTTCTTCTTATGAAGGCTAAAGTATAGGAAGACTTATGAAGGTTAAAGCTAATTCTTTTATCATTCGGTTATTTATGCTTAGATGATTGAAAGTTTTTTCCTTGAAAGAAGTTTGCTGACAACTAACATTTTTCTTCATTTATTAGATTTTGTGGGTGCAATTCGCTGAAAATCCTTAGGAGACAACACTCCTCCTCTAGGGAAACCTAGATGTTCAAAGGCTTATTGCACATGCTCAGTGCATTGCGTCACCTGCGAAAGTGGTGTAATAATTCTCTTATTTTTGTTTTGCTTGGGACGAGTAAAAAGATAAGTGTAGATGTGTGATTAGTCTCTAATATTGCATAATTTTTATCACATCTGCACAATTATCTTATATCAAATACTGCTAATAATGCTTTGCTTGTATGATCCTAGGTTCATGGTGTGCAATGAAGAAGAAAACTCTAAATTACCATTTAATGGGTGATTAAAGGCCAACAAAATAGCCATTGACCTTGTGAAGATTCTGTCAGACCTGGGGACTCAAATCAGAAATCTAGAAAGTACAACTGACAGGGGACTAACGTGACCACATACAGCAGGCGGCGCTGCGCGCGCCGCCCTGGTACAGCCGCGGAAACGCGGCTCTGGCCGCTTTTCGTGGCCGTACTGGCGCGGTCGCGCCAGTGCCCAGGGTTGCCCCCTGGCTCCCTTTCTCCTGGTGCCTATAAATACATCCTTTGGGGTTCTACAGAGGGGATATCCAGAGTTTAGGAGTTGTTGTTATCTTATTTTTTAGGAGTTGTAGTTGTTTTGTTTTCTCTTCTCTTCTAGTTTTAGTTTAGCCATTAGAGTGAAAGAGAGAGAGAGAGAGAGTGTGTGTGTGTGTGTGTGTGTGTGTGTGTGTGTGTGTGTGTGTGTGAAAGTTGTATTTGAAGGTGACAAGCTTATACAAGTATTACTTCTCTTCTTCTTTCCATTTACTTGTTGTTTTCATTTGCTTCTACCTCTTTGTTTTAGTGAAACACTCTTTCTCTTTACTTTTTCTCTCTTGTTTCTTTATTACCATGTCTAACTAACTCTCTTATTGCATGGCTAACTAACTACTAACCCACTAATCTCTAACAACTTGATTGATAAACCCAAATGAGTCAATAGTGTCAAACAAGTTTTGTGCAAACGAGAGGTATGATATTTTAAGACGAGGGTTCTAGCTCTATCTTACTTACAAGTATTCTCTTTCTTATATTTCATGCTTAACAGGTTTTTGATGATTTATGGATTGTAAACTTTACTTATTTTTATAAGTTAGAAATATTTCTTTTAATTTTGTCTATACCATTAGTGCACTTGTTTTCTTTCCTTATTCTCTCTCGCCTTCTATTGGATCTTGATAAGGGAATGTTCAAGTTTTTTGTCGTGTAAAGCTAAGTTAAAGAAGAACTTTCACTCGATTTTCACATGAATAGTTACTATGCATAAGGGTTATGCTTGCCTATGATCCATCATGAGGTTACATCTTCAAGAAGTTAGAGATTAGTGAGCACACTAGTAAAAAGTTAGCCATGCGTTTTTACCATTAAGAAATTCACTTTTACAAACCAATTCAAACAATTCTTGAAACAATACTTGTTTTCATTTCAATTCTTTATTTGAATAAAGATCTTTCTCTTTACTCTGAACAACGAAGCCGCATCAAAGCTTCCATCGCTCTCCCTCCTTGTGGATACGACCAGTAAAGTCACTTTGCTACTACGGAAGAATCGCAAAAGCAGTAACATCGACCCACACTCGTTTACTTATATTTGTGCATCTTTTTTTCGATCACTGTCGACAGCTCTAAGGGCTTGTCGACAGATTGAGCTAACCCAACTCTCAGATTGGGCGTCTTTTGATAAACTGAGCTGCTCCTATCGACAGACTGAGACTCAACTGTCGACAACTATACAATTTCTATCGACAGACTGACAAACATGTAGTCTCTGTTGGCGCGTCCATGTATTCGCTATCAACCACCTCCTAACGCTTGTCGACAACCACCTTCTTCTCTTGTTTCTTCTTAAATTGTTGCTGTCTCTAATGAGTTTAAAAAAAAAAAACCCACTAATAAGATTTTAAACTTCCGCCCTACAATTATAGCTACTGCACGCCAGTGTTGATATCAATGTTCACTGTCAATACAACCAATCCCATCACCAGTGTGATTATTTGACCATTTTGTTGTTGATATCAACTTAGACACCCCCAGCACATCAGCACAGCCGCCCTCTCTCTCTCTGCGCGCTTAAAATTCAGCGTTATTAGGCCGCCCCGCCCGCCCCCCCCCCCCCCCCCCCCCCCCCCCCCCCACCACACACACACACAAACCCCACCCCCCCCCCCCCCCCGCCCCCACCCCCCAACAACCCCCACTCCCCATCTCTCTCTCTCTCTGCGCGCGTGCGCTTAAAATTCAGCGTTATTGAAGGTTTATCTTGACAATGCCTCTTTTTGGTCAAGGTTAGTGATGAAAATTCATAATAATATGTATGTGGGTGGGTCCCATATCATATGCTAAAACTTGCAGCAGTAATTTCCTTTATTATTTTTCTCATTCTAATTATTAATACTATCGAGTTAAATTTAGAATTAGAGCCATTTA
Source organism: Agave tequilana (assembly GCA_038442645.1). Classification (NCBI taxonomy): domain Eukaryota; kingdom Viridiplantae; phylum Streptophyta; class Magnoliopsida; order Asparagales; family Asparagaceae; genus Agave; species Agave tequilana. Next base: position 6,453 of record JAVJIF010016314.1, read on the forward strand.
CTAAGTTTTATTAATTTTTTATAGATATTTTGTGAGCATGAAGGTTTTTATAGCTATAAGTACCCAAAATAAATAAATAAAATAACACACACATACAAAAAAAAAAAAAATATTCATTGGGTTCTGTGCCGGAGAGATTTTAGAAGCAAAGAAGGCCAAACAGGTGAATTTAGTCTTTAAATGCAAAATGGCCAAAATGCCCACCGATCTCAAGACATGACATTCGATATGACTAACAAAAGATTCTTCTAATTATCATTTGACGGCTTTATTTAGCTTGAATGAGCCAAATCAACTCCCAAAAATTAATAAAAATGCCCTCAAACATTTAAATGACCAAGATATCCTTATAGAAATAATTTTCGAGTTAAGTCAAAAATGATTGAATGAAGATAAATAAATAGAAAAGACTCCAAGATTGGACTTGCTCGAGATAATTATCCTAGCAATGTGAAATCACAAAATACCTTTGATTTAAAAAATTTGTTGATTCATAAAACTCTTCTCCTCTTCTCAAAAAGAAAAACAAAAAAAAAAAAAAAACAGAAACAGAAAAACAATAAAAACATAAAACTCCTCTCTTCTTCTAAAAAAAAAGAAACAAAAAATAAAATAAAACTCTTCTCTTCTCAAGAAAGACTTATTATTCAACAATCAAATGCATGAAATAGAATGAATGGTGGTCTTTCATGAACCTAAAGGAAGTAACTTTAGTTTGCATGAGATTTTTCTATTTGCCTGATGATAAATGCGAAACAAAAGAAATCAAAATCCCCCTGTCTCCTCAAATCGCAACAGAGATTCTATTTTGCTCCACTTTTTTTTTCCCTTCGGCTAAAAAAAATTAAAATAAAAGAAGAATTGAGAGGCTTTCTTCAGCTTGAATGAGCTAAATCAACTCCCAAGCATCAGTAAAAATGTCCTCAAGCCCTGAAATAACAAAAATATCCTTATAAGATATAGTTTGTCGAGTTGAGTCAAGAAAAGATTGAATGACGACAACAAATGAGTAGAAACGATTCTTGAGATTGGGCTTGCTCAAGATAATTATCGCACAGAAGTGAAATTATGACAAAATAAACTTCGAGTTAAAAAAAAAAAAAAATTAGCCGGCTCATAGAGCATTTCTCTTCCTGTGAAAGTCTTGTGTCATCCTGCAAAAGTGTACTTATCAAATGCATGAAAAAGAATGAATGGTGATTTTTCAAGAATATTTATTCAAATTATCTGAATCTTTAAGAACTCATATTTAGATTCACGTTGATCTAATAAGAAAATTGGATCTACTTTTAGATTCTTATCCTACTCAAAGCTCCAAAATCAAAAGTTTGGGTGGGGCTCCAATCGTTCTCGCCAGGCTCATTGTCATTAGTCACCCTTAAAATTTTGGGTTTTTCTTCTATATGCCCCCCAAATCTTCTCTATTTATAACATTACTTCTCAAATCATCGTATTTCTGAAATTACCCCTCAAATTCTTAAACTTGATCAAAAATACCCTCATAGTCAGTTGCTGTTAAATTTTTAACAGTTTAGAAAGCAAATTATCAATTTATCCCCACTTATTCTCTCTCTCTCTCTCTCTCTCTCTCTATATCTCTCTCTAAAAGTCCAAAAACATCTGAGAATCGTCGGGGGTTTCCTTCAACATTGACCTCCCGTCCTTCGACAACGACGACGACAACGATGATGTCCGTATTTCCTTCACCTCGGTCATGGCCCCTCCCTCACCAAATCCCGTCTCGTCCCCACCAAATCCCTCCTTGCCCCCAAATCCACCCCCTCTACCGCTGCCACGGCCACCCACAATGCTCCCCTCTCCCCCGCCATCACCTGATCCCGACCCGAGACCCACCTTGCCCTCCCCGACCCCATGTTGCTCGCTGCCCTCTTCTGCGTCTACTCCGCCCCGCCCTGTCAGTGGAGTCGCTGGGTGAGGCTCGGAGCTGACGGAGAATTGGAACCAGAGGATGGTTCTGTAAGTACACCTAGAGGGAGGGTGAATAAGTGTATGGCTAATCTAATGAACAAAATGCGGAAATTAAAAAAACTAAATTGTAACACACTTAGTGTAACCAACGAGTGTAACCGAATTCCCAGTGAAGGGCTCTGGACTAACTCCTCTTGATTCCTCTGAATAAGAGTTGAGGTGCTATATGAAGCTCTCGTGGTTAAACACAAGTGAGACACACACAAACAAGCCAAGCATATAATATATGAATGAGCAATATGAAATGATGCAAGGCACAAAGTAATAGAGAGAAAGAGTTTAGAGAAAGTGGATCAATCGCTAACACACGGATATGTTTCGAGATTCGAGCACACAGCTCTACGTCCCCGTTTTCTCACAGAAGGATTTCCACTAACTTGTCCACACAGGACTCCCACACAGGGAGCCTCCACTGAGGATTTGGGGCAATACAATAACCGGGAGTACACAACTCCTCTCTCAACCGAATACAACCTCTCACTAGAGGCAATGCACAACCAACACAAAAACTACCTCACACGAGGGTTAGGCACTTAGCCAATACAAATCAATCACCTCACACTTGAGAGATTCCAACACAACTCCACCTCTCAGTAGAGGGAGCTAAACACAATCTCCACCTCTCACTAGAGGGAGCCAACCACAACTTCCACAATCACCTCACAATAGAGAGATACCAAATCAATCTCCTCTCACTAGAGGGATATCACAATAAAGGAAGTTTACAACTTTGGTGGATTTCACAACCACAAACTAATTTTTTCACAAAAACAAAGATCCTAATAGATAGGATAGATAGATCAGCTCAAGTGTGAAAAATAAAGAGTTTGGAAATCAAAAACTCAAAGAAAAACTCTAGGAAAAAACTCTAGATAGAATTGAAAATGAAGATCAAACTAATTCCCAAAGACTTTCTTTTCTTTGAATTTTCCAACCCCTTTAAAACAAAATAAAGATCAAATTTTTAAAGCTCTTAAACTCTTTTGAAACTTGAAATAAAACATTTGTGATGAAGGAATTTTCTCTTGAAAAACTTGGTGAGAAACAACTCAAATGTGGGTTATATAAAGGCCCAACCAAATCTGCCCGTTGGCTGACAGAAAGGTCAAAATTGACCTTCCGGTCGACCGACCAACGGTCAAATTTCTGATAGTTGAGCCGGTCGGTCGACCGCCCCGAGAACCAGAGAGAACGGCTCTCTGGTCGGTCGACCCCCCCCGGTCGACCGGGACAACCCGAGAGTGGGTTGCCTTCAGTCGGTCGACCGGCCCAAGGGGTTGGCCTGCGTGCACGTCCTTGTGCACGTCGGTCGACCGGTTCGGTCGACCGACTCTGGGTCCGGTCGACCGTCCCGGTCGACCGCCAGAGCCTGGCAGATCTGTTTAAAGGATTTAAAACTTGGGTTTTTAAATACCAAATAAATCCCATAAAATCTCTAAAAATCCACAAAAATAGTTTCAGTATAATACTTTGATATATAAACATGTGTGAAAAAATTCAACACATATTTCAAACAATTTGAACTATTTTTGTAACCTAGAAATTTTGCCGAAAACCAAAATCCGTATTTTCCAAAACTTTGAAATGGAAAATCGTTTTGTCCAAAACTCATTCAAATATAAAAACATGATATTTAAACAACTTGAAGCATGTTGTATATAGATATAATCTAATATACATGAAAGATATATATATCAATGTTTTTTACTTAAAATCTAAAAATACGTTTTGTTAAAAATACCAAAACACCAAACTCATGAAATAGACTACCATACTAAGTTTGTTTAAATAGTTGAAGCATACATGTATATATAGAATAAATCTAATATACATTAAACCATGTAAACTTGTTTTGATTCTATCTATTCATGAAAATCAAGATCGGTTAAACCAAAAACCGAAAACCAAAACATGAAACTTACACAAGTGTGTGTATTGTGAACTTGAGCATATCACACTATCTAATTTTTAACAAATAGATCTAAACTATAAACTAAACACTGTACCGAAGTCTTCTTGTAGAGCGCCGTCTCCAAGTCGACTCGATCCAAACGTGATCCACCGAGCTTGACTCCAACGAGTGCTAGATATGAACTTTGACGCTCGGGCTCTTGAATCGCCATGTGAAAGCTCCAAAACACTTTTGTTGAAGCTAATCACTTATTAATATCTTGGTTAAGTATCTGAAACTAAACATCACAAGATTATTAGTAAACTATAACTACATGAGTTAATCATCATCAAAACTAGAGTGGAAGACCTCTGGGCCAACAATCTCCCCCCTTTTGATGATGACAAAACTCATGGAGTTATATATGCATGGATTAAAGTTAAGCTTCAAAGAAGCTCCCCCTTAACTCCTGCATAATAATAAACAATAAATATATGCAATGAATACTAAACATGAATATGCATCAACATGCATAAAACAATGAAATGAACATGCTCTTGATATCAAAATTTTAAAATAAATTTCTTTTCCTTTTTGAAATAAACATGTTCTTAAATAATTGCTCTTGATACTAATAAAAATTTTAATTTGAAAACTTTATCAATAAAAGTAATAAAATCTCTTGATACCAATCAATAAAAACTCTTGAAAGCTCTTGACACCAATCAATAAAAACTCTTGATACCAATTGAAAGATAATCAATAAAAGCTCCTGATACCAATAATAAAAAGTTTAACAAAAGTTCTTGATATCAATAAACCAAAATAACAAAATATGTTCTCTTGATACCAATATCAACAAAACATCAAAACATCAAACAAACTATCTTGATACCAATATGAAACGAACTTTGATATAAACTTACAAATAAATAATAAACATGCATATAAACTCAAATACTTCTTCCCCTTTTTGTCAATCATCAACAAAGGGGTCAAAGAAAACAATAAAATAATGTTCTTCCCCTTTTTATCTTAAACAAAAAAAATATCAATAAGGGGTGAAATCAAATCAAAACATTATGATACCAATTGAAAAAATATATCAATTTAGTGCATCATGATATCAATTGAAAATAAATAAAACATACCAATTGAAAGTACATAAAACAAATATTTTTAATTTAAATAAACATGTCTATATTTTACCAATTGTAAGTAATTAAAACATGTTGAAAAAATCAATCAAAAATTTTGATATCAATTGAATGATGTAAACATATAGGTAATCTTGATATCAATTGTAAAGCTTAGTACCAATTTCAAAGTAATTTTTCATTAGGAGCATATGATACCAAAAAAAAAGTATCATTTTTCAATCCTTTTTCAACATAAAGTGTGGGAGTAAAATACTAAAGGTAAACAAAACTAATTAAAAGATGAAATATGAATTTTCTCCCCCTTTATGAAATACCAAACAAAATGATGTATAAGCTTGCATAAGATACCAATTGAAACATAATCAATTAAAATATAATAGTCATTTAAGAAATCAAGTTTAGCATAACTAGAATTTATGCTCAAGATATAAAGATATAGTAAGCACAAATAAAGCATATATATATGTGTGTATGAAAAATTTAATATCAATCGAAATTGATATTATTTGAAGTGTAAGCATACATATATAAAAACATATATGAGTATACAAAAGTAATGTCAATAGTGATACCAATTGAAAAGATCCAATGATACCAATTGAAAACATAATAAGATCAAGTGTATAACTCATACTTCCTACGACCCATTTCATGCACATGTTTAAAAGGATTTTCAATAATAAGCATACAAGGCATGGTCGGCCAACCAACCGCCCTTTGATGGGTAGGGGTTTTCAAAAATAAGTTTAAAAATATAGTATGTTTGAAAACTCTACCATAATGAAGAATACGAACTAGTTATATGAAAAATTTGTAAACTAGTACGAAATCCTTCAAGTAAGGAATAAAATAAAATATATTTCATGAAAAACATGTAGATCACATGATCACCAAACACTCAAAATCTATATAGCATATATAGTCTCATGAAAACAAATCATGAGTAAACACAAATGATGTGAGTGTACAAGTATAAAGTGAAATACATTATCATGAAACTAGGCAATCGAGCTCAAAATGAAATTCCTTAAAACATGAAAGTCATCAAAATAGAATCCTTCAAGGTATATGTATGTTTTGTACAAACTAGAGTATACATACATATCCAAACACGAATGAGTCCACAAAAGTATATGCATAAAGGCAAGTGGCTCAAGGATGTATAAGTATAACTAATAGTTTAGACAAAATAGATATATACATGAAGTTAAACATAAACATGAAAAACATGTATAAAATAAGAATACAAGTCAAATGTATGAATCATCAAAACTAGGCTATACTAGTACATCTAATTGTAGGCTGTCTAAAAATTAAGCCATTGAAAAGCAGAATTCCAAGACGCAAGGTTAATCTTACCCGCGTCTCAGCCGCTCCAAGGCGCGAGGGTCGAAACCCGCGTCTTAGCACCTAGGCGCGAGGGTCCAAAGCCGCGTCTCAGCACCAAGGCGCGAGGGTCCAAACCCGCGTCTCAGCATCAAGGCGCGAGGGCCGAAACCCGCGTCTCAACAGCTCCAAGGCGCGTGGGTTGACACCCGCGTCTCAGTTGTAACCGTCCCGGTTTTAGGGCCAATCACGGCCCACATAACGGGGAAGGTTAGCCCCCATTATGGAGTATTTTTAGGAGGCACGTATGCCCCTGAAACCCCTATAAATAGCCCCGTTGCTATGAAGAAGGGGTCGGATTTTCAGTCGGAGGATTTTTGGGAGAAAAGAACTCTGAGAGAAAGAGAGAAACCCTTCAAAGAACTTACTGTGTTCAAGTTGCTCTTTGCCTACCTTCTCTTTGAGAGTTTTGGTAGACAGAGCTGTGTTACTCCGTCAACCACCCGAAGAGAAAAGCCCCAGAAGATCTCGACGGTCACCCGGTCAACGGAGAACAAGATTCACTCTCCATCGCCACACGAAGAACCCAGCCTTAAACAAAGGGAGGATTCAAGACTCAACATCCTCCCTCCCTTGTAATCGGAAGACCGATCTGTTGTAATTTTCTATCCAATTAAAAGAATTTTACAATTTGATCCCCTCTTTTCCGACGCATACAAGAGATGGCGATTCCGCTGGGGACTACATTTGTCACTGACGAACAAATCGTGGCGCAAGGTGACGTCCTCCATAAGGGGAAGATGGTCGAATCGCTCGTCGTCGAGTTCGACCAGGCAAAGTATGAAGAGTTTCTCTCTTCCGGCTCCAAGAGCCCAAAGACCCGCGTCTGTCGCAGGGTCTCTACGGGGACTTGCCCCGAAATCCGCTCTGAGACTCTCTCGGGCGCTGCTGCTGTGAAGGGTGTCGCGGCCAACTGTGCCAAGCAGGATACGCGCTCTAACGTCTCTCAGGAGGCCCGCGTGGTCTCAGGCACAACTGCCGTTGCGACCAACCGCGCCATGCGGAACACACGCGTCAACGTCTCTCAGGAGACCCGCGTGGTCAAAACCTCTGGTGTTCACCCAGTCCACCCTCTCCCTCAGCATCAAGTCGTCGTTGGTTTCTCCCCACTTCCACGACGCAACCGAAACGCTGAGCGTCGACAGAGGAGGCGTGCGCGTCAACTGTAAGTTGGAACCTCTGACCGTCCAACTGAAGCAGGACGCGAAGCTCAATCCGGCGCCTTGGTCGCGCCACGTCCAGCACGAGACTCCCCAAATTAGGCCCTCTGAAGTCCAACTCACCAAACGCCGAGGCGAAGCCTGCGCGCCTCGTCAAGTGCAAGAGGCACGCGCCCTTAGGCGTGGGGCCCAGCAGCCCACTCACTCTCAAGCGTCTTTGCCCCGACGCACCAAGCAGCAACGCGACAGTCGCGTCTCATCTCAACAGAGACGTCAGACACGCGTCGTACAGCTGCGGTGCGAGAACCACGTCTCTAAATCCCGCGTCCAGGCTGTACAGCACAAAGATGCCTCGCGCCCTCGAAGTTGCGAGGCTAATCTCTTCGATCTCTCTCCATGGATCTAAGAGATTACTTGACGAAGAAAAGAAGTGCTAATCAAATCACTTCATCATGTTGTTGCCAACGGCTCATCTCTATGATCTCCGAGTGCCGTTGTAATTCAGGCGTGAACCAGCAGTCTTTGGTTAGACAACTGACCCTGATTCCCCCTCAGCCAAAAGAAGACGCTCTCACAGGCGGAGGACATTCTCTGACACTGAGTATCCAGAGCTCACTGCTAACATGGCAAGCAGGAGTAGGAGAAAACAGCCTGTAGTCAGCTCTGACGAGTCTGACTCTGAACCGGAAGGAGTGTACCGACACACTCGCACCCGGACCGGGGCCATTCCCCCGATCGACTATAATGCCCTGGCCTGGGGCGTTAAAATGAATGACTCTCATTCTGCTGTTACAGAATCGCAGGCCTTGAATTCTTCCATCGAGAAGGAGGCCTTCACCTACATGACGAGCACTCCTGAAGAGACAGCCCGACGCCTGGAGCTGCAAGCCCAGGTCCAGAAGGAACAACTTGAGATGATTCGTGCTCAGCAAGAATCCATCGACTCTCTCAAGCAAATGCTCGCACAGCTGCTCGAAGACAGGAAGAAATCTCCCTCTAAAAAGTCTAAGGGCAAACTAAAAGAGGGAGAAAGCTCATCTTCCGAACACTCCTCGAAGAAAGGGCAACCCTCCTCTGGTTTGTCTAAGTCCTCGTCGCAGGAAAAGAACGATCAAGACCAGGAAAGGTTCATTCTAAAAGAATGAATCAGTTGGAGCAGCGCCTTGAAGCCCTTACCAATCAGAAAGGTCTCCAAGAAGCAGGGGTGGTCCGCCCATATCCAGCCGAGTGGGACCTGATTCCATATCCGCCCAAGTTCAAGGCTCCAACCCTCCAAGCATTCGATGGGAAGGGTTCACCGAACCAACACATCTACTATTTCAAGTCCCAAACTAGGAATGTGGTAGATAACGACGCCATCCTGGTGCGTTTATTCATCAGCACCCTAAAAGGGCTGGCCTTTGAATGGTTCATGAAGCTTACAGAAGGCTCCATCAAGAATTGGGGCGACTTGGAGAAGCTCTTCTTAACTCGCTTCTTTGAAGATGACTCGGAGGTCAACATGCCTACCCTTTTAGCCACCAAGCAGCGAAAGGGAGAGTCCGTTAGTCTTTCGTGGAAAGATTTCGGAACGCGGCACTCCGATGCCCGAGCGGTATGACCCAGGTTACCCTGGTGGAAACATGCCGCCACAATCTCCAAACCTCACTCCTTACTCAAATAGGAGTTGCTGAAAGCCGCACCTGAAAACAATTAGTCCAACAAGGTGAACAGGCTGAGGAGATTGTCGCCCGCGTCAGAGCGGAAGAAAACAAACCCAGGCCTGAAAGGTCAACGAGGCGTGCGCCAGACACATCCCTCCAAGCCAAAAGGAAGGATAACTTGGCAGCAGAAACCAAATCCCCTGCTAAGCCTCAACCGGTCAAAGGAAGTGGCTCTACAAGCCAACCACGGGCCAACAAGCAGTATTCCTTCAAGGATGAACATGTCGACTCGCTCTTCAAATTACTCAACAAAAGCAATCGACTGAAGCTTCCTGAAGCTAGGCGCCCCGAGGAAGTCGGTAAAACCGACAATTCCAGCTACTGCATGTACCACAGGATGTTGGGACACCCTACCAAGAGCTGTTATGTCTTCAAGGACATCCTTCAGGCCCTAATTGACGCGGAGGTATTGAAACTCCGACCAGAGCAGAAGAAGGTGACGGCTAATATGATGTCAGTTCTCCAGTTTGGGAGACAACCCCCAACACCCTCTGGAGTAGTCCCTATCCCAAGAGGAGAGCTGAGAATGGTCAACACAGACCTGCACCAGCAGCAAGAAAAGGGCTTGGTACCTGTTCCCACACCTCAGGGAGAAGTCATGTGGGTTCATCCCGACCTTATTGATGGTCAGCAATGGACTACTGTAACCAGCAGGAAATCCAAAGGCAAAGCAAAGGCTTCATCTTGCAACGTAGTGTGTGCCTCTTCTCGAGAAGCGAAACTGATATTCCCCCGCTGACCGACTCAGAAGAGGAGACAATAGTTCTGGCCGCAGAACCTAGTCAGCTGGTAGCAGAAACCCGTTCGGGTCAGCCATATTCGAAAAAGTATGGCGAAACAGCGGTAACTCCTCCAAGACCCGCCGCAGAGCCAGCCAAGCCCTCTACGAAGCAACCCGGGGAGAAACGGAAAGAACTTCGGTTTTCTCGAGTTCTTTTGAAGAACGTAGCGGAAGGTTCCACAGCACCTTACCGCTTTGATGTCCTGGCTCAGTTAGCCAATATCCCAGCGCGGATTACTCTTTATGAGCTTCTTAGACTATCAAAGTCGACCATAGAAGCTCTAAAAGAAGCTCTGGCTAATGCTGAGGTCTTCATGACCCAGCTACCGAAGGAGGAAGATGTAGAGGATTGCCTCCACGCCTCCCAAAATATTCCCTGCATTACCTTCACGGCAGAAGACATGCAAGTCAAAGGGAAGCATGATCGACCCCTTTACTTCGCAGGGTATATTGGATCATCTGAGGTGAATCGCATCAGGTAGATCCCGGGTCTGTGTTGAGCATCATGCCTCGCAGAGTCATGCAACATCTCGGGATTCCCACTCACCGTTTGATCCCTACCCAGACGACCATTTATGGGTTCATTGCCAATAGTACTCGTCTGATGGGGAAAGTCAAGCTCAAATGTCAGATTGGGGACCTAAGGTCAGAGGTGACATGCTATGTCATAGATGCTGACACCTCCTACAATCTACTGCTGGGAAGACCCTGAATTCATCGCAATTCTATCGTTCCCTCTACTCTCCACCAAGTCATGAAATACATTGACGGGAGTGGAAAGGTGCGAACGCTGATTGCCGATAGGCATCCTTTCAAGGGAGTGGAGAATTATTTCACAGATTCCCTCCTGTATCAGGAATCTGTGGAAACAGATGAAGTCCCGCAACCAGAGGAACCAGACTCTGGCAATGAAGCTGACACCGAGCTGGAGGAAGATGAGTGTGTGTGGGAGCTAGATCCACCTGTAACGGGCACTAATAAGCCCGATGTTGATAATACCTCCGCCGATGATGTAGGCGGTTGGTACCTTAATGAAGAATTAGATTTAGCGTATTTTTCTGTGTTTGCTTCTGATTCAGTGCCGTCAGACACTAGCACCGACATGGATGACGATCTCTGGTCGGCAATGGGTGCTTTGACATCGTTGCGTGTACCAGTGAAATCGTCCTTTGAAACATGTCGAAATGTCGGCGATGCGCAACAATCAATATTCATGGTTCCCGCGAGAAAGAAGGGCCAAAGACCAATTCTTTTTGGACGAATTGACTCCGAGCCAATGGACCATGAAGAATCAGAAAGCGAGTAGGAATCCCCTCAGTTCAGTCATTATGAGCCAAAGACACTCAGAATGATGAAAAACATGGGGTATGACCTAACCAGCAGACTCGGGTTGAACTTCGGCAAAGGAAGGAGGACGCTACTTCGATCCTTTGTGCCAAAAGAAAAAGCACCCGATTATTATCATCGGACGCACAGGGGGTTGGGCTACGTATCAACTCCGGCTCCATCAGCCTCTGATTCTCGAGAATCGTCAGGTCACGATTACTCTTCAGGCACGTCATCATGGGAGTCAGATGCTAGTGTCGGCAACATCTTCAAAGAATTTTCAGTGAACATGATTTCAACAAGCCACCTGGAAGACGGAGATGAAGAAATGATCCAATCTGATACAGATCCTTAGATCAAACATTTAAATACTCTTTGGGATACCCGCTTTGAGCAGCGCGAGCCACCCACAGAAGATAAAATTGTTCAGATCAATCTGGGGGATGAGGCTAATCGTAAGCCCATCTTCATAAGCGACGGCCTGTCACCGTCAGAGAAAAAGGATCTAATATCTCTTGTTCAAGAGTATAAAGATGTCTTCGCTTGGAATTACGAAGACATGCCTGAACTTGATCCTCAAGTGGCTATGCACCGCCTCAACATCAATCCAGACGTAAAGCCTGTCAAACAACAGCAGCGACGGTTCCGTCCAGAGATAATGGAGGCGATTCAATCAGAAGTCAGAAAGCTTATAGATTCTGGCTTCATCAGGGAAGAGCAACATCCCGATTGGGTAGCCAACATCGTCCCCGTTGCTAAGAAAAACGGAAAGATCCGGATCTGCATCGACTTCCGTGATCTAAATGAGGCTTGTCCCAAAGACGAATCCCCACTGCCAATCACAGATGTTATGATTGACAATACTTGTGGATTCGAACGAATGTCCTTCATGGACGGGTTCTCAGGATACAATCAAATCAAAATGTATCCTGATGACGAAAAGCACACCTCCTTCAGGACACCATTGGGGGTATACTGCTATACCGTCATGCCCTTCGGACTGAAGAATGCGGGGGCAACATATCAAAGGGCCATGAACGCCATTTTCCACGAGCACATGCGCAAAACAGTGGAATGTTATGTTGATGACATCGCGGTGAAAAGTCGCGCTAAGGGTGATCACATAGCTGATCTAAAAGTTATCTTCGACATCATGCGAGTTCATCAATTGAAGATGAATCCCACCAAGTCCTTCCTGGGGGTAGCCAGCGCCAAGTTCCTAGGGTTTGTTGTAACCTCCACCGGAATCCATTTAGTCCCGGAAAAGGTTCGCGCTATCCAGGAGATGCAACCTCCGAGAAATCTCAAGGAACTCAGGGGATTGCAAGGACGATTGGCGTACATCCGCAGGTTCATCTCAAACATCTCCGGAAAATGCCAACCCTTCTCTAAGCTAATGAAGAAGGGTGTTTCATTCATTTGGGATGACGCTTGCCAACAAGCATTTGAGGAAATCAAGCAATACCTCACACAACCACCAGTCCTCACAGCTCCGATATCCGGAAAACCTTTCCTGGTATACGTCCGAGCAATGGATCATTCTTTGGGAGCTCTACTAGCTCAGAATGACGATCAAGGACGAGAGCAAGCGATCTACTATCTGAGTAGAACAATGATCGGAGCCGAACATCGGTATAATCCGATCGAGAAGGAATGTTTGGCATTAGTGTTCGCCATTCAGAAAATGCGACACTATCTGGTAGGCCAAACTATAAACGTCATATCAAAAGTCAACCCCCTGAGGTTACTTATGACTAAGCCTTCAACATTGAACGGCCGGCTGGCAAAATGGGCCATATTGCTATCCCAATATGAAATGCACTTTTTGTCGCAAAAGGCTATTAAGGGACAAGCGGTGGCGGATTTCCTAGCTGAGCACCCAGATCCGAGGGCAGCCAAAGTCTACGAAGATCTCCCAGATGAAGTGGCCGAAGTCTGTTTGACTCAGACATCGTTTGAAAGTCAAGTATGGCAACTCTTCTTTGACGGTGCATCCAGAACAAGCCCAAAAGGACACATAGTGGCAGGAGTAAGAGTAGTACTCGTCTCGCCACAGAACTATGTGATTCCCCGAGCCGTCTCGCTAACTGAGCCTTGCTCCAACAATGTTGCGGAGTACAACGCTCTTTTGATTGGGATGCAATTCGCCGATGAGATTGGCGTTAAAAATCTCGAGGCATACGGCGACTCTAAACTCATCGTCAGCCAAGTTCGCGGGGAGTACGAAGTCAGACATGAGGACCTAGTACCCTACTATAACGCAACTATCCATATGGCCAAGAGGTTCACAAACTTCTACATCGACCATGTACCGCGCAGGCAAAATGCGCATGCAGATGCACTCACATCCCTCGCTGCCTCCTTAGCTCTTCCAGCTGGAGCAATGGAGAAGATATTCGTCTACAGTCACGATTTGTATTGCCCGAGAATTGCTCTTGAGGATTACCAGGAACCAACAGGAGATTCTCAAAGCAAAGAAGCGCTGGAATTGTCAACCGGTCCAGAGCCTAGAGACTGGCGATACCCCTACATTGATTATGTCCTGTATGACATCCTGCCTGAGGATACCAAGGAAGCGGCTGCCATTCGAAGGAAAGCCCCTAAATTCTACTATAATGCGATTACACGAACACTGTATCGTCGATCGCATGACGGGATCTTGCTTCGCTGCCTTTCACAAAAGGAGGCACAGGAGGTATTGAAAGAAGCCCATGACGGCATGTGTGGAGCCCATCAACCTGGTCCAAAACTTGCATACCGACTCCAAAGGTTGGGATATTATTGGCCCAAGATGATTGTCGACGCCATCACCTATGCCAAAAGATGTCACGCCTGCCAAGTACATGGCGATTTCATCCATCAAGCACCAGGCTACCTTCACTCTACGGCTTCTACTTGGCCATTTGAAATGTGGGGAATGGATGTGGTTGGCCCTATCAGCCCACCGTCATCAAAAGGACATCGGTTTATTTTGGCAATAACTGATTACTTCTCCAAATGGGCTGAGGCCGTTCCTTTGAAGGAGGTGAAGTTATCTGATGTGATCAAGTTCGTGAAACATCACGTCATTTATCATTTTGGGGTACCTCGACGAATTGTCCATGACAACGGACCCCAGTTCATCAGCCAGGCTTTCCAGAGATTCTGTGCCAAGTTCAGAATCCAGAGTGTGTCCTCAACGGCATACTATCCCGCCGCTAACGGCCTCGCAGAAGCTTTTAACAAGACCATTGGCAAGCTTCTCAAGAAATTCATCTCGAAAAGTCAACGTGATTGGGACGACAAGCTAGGTGAATGCTTATGGGCTTATCGCACAACTGTTCGAACCCCAACTAAAGCTGCACCATTTTCTTTGGTATATGGGTGTGAACCGTGCTTCCACTGGAAATTCAAATTCCATCTCTACGCGTCACCCTGACAGCGGAGATGACGACGGAGGAGAAGCACCGACAGCGACTCCAAGAGTTAGGAGCCTTAGATGACAAACGTCTGCAGGCCCAACAACAAATCGAGCTCTACCAAGCTCGGATTACCAGAGCCTGCAAAAGAAAGTCAAAGTGCGAACTTTCAAGAAAGGCGATCTTGTCTTAGTTGTCAGAAGACCCATGGTGATGACGCACAAGACAAAAGGAAAATTCCAGCCCAAATGGGAAGGACCATTTGTAGTAGAGTCAGTCTACTCAAATGGATCGTATCGCCTCATAACTTCAAATGGCGATACACTCATGATGCCAATCAATGGCAGATTCTTGAAGAAGTACTATCCTTAATAGTACTCCTCCTCCGATCAAGTTCAAAATTACACCTCTGATCAGAACAAGAAGAGCTTCTTTATTAATATCTGACGCCTCCGACGGCTAAGGATAGAGGAAAATGTTGGCCTTTAAGCCCAACATAAGTCTTCGACAACTCATCATGCTGAGGGGAATAGCATGGCTAACCCAACTTAAACGGTAGTTGGTAAAGGCATATCAAACCCGTTGACAGCTGAGGATTTGCTACAAATCCTAAGGGACATGCTCCCCTTTGATCCGACGCCTCCAACGGCTAAGGATAGAGGAAAATGTTGGCTTCTAAGTCCAACATAAGTCTTCGACAACTCATCATGCTGAGGGGAAAAGCATGGCTAGCCCAACTCAAACGGTAGTTGGTAAAGGCACCTCAAATCCGTTGATAGCTGAGGGTTTGCTAAAAATCCTAATTGGACTCGACTCCATTCTCCCCTCTAAAATCCCTTACCAATTCTCATCCACAGAATGGTAGGTCTACAAAATACAGTCGTCGCCAAGTTAACACTATACCTCTGGCACTTCAAACTCCACTTGTCAATTCTTATCATAGAATTGCAAGCCTTCAAAATTGCTCATATCGCAAATCCAAATTTGTCAAGTTAACAGTATACCTCTGACATTTTTAAACTCCACTTGTCAATTCTCATCAATGGAATGACTGGTTCTCAAATTGCTCACATCGCAAATCAATTTCTGTCAAGTTAATACCACACCTCTGACAAATTACTGTTAAGTTAACACTATACTTCTAAACAGTACATCGAGTTTCTGTCAAGTTAATATCACACCTCTGACAGTCACCTTCCTTCAGACTTCCATATCGAAGCTGAAATGAACGATGCTAAGTTTAACACTACACCTCTAGCATCCAGGTCATCGCAAAGTTCAACAATATACTTATGGCTTTGACTTTTCCCTCGGACTTCCTTGTCGAAGTCGAGATGACTAATGCCAAGTTCAAAATTACACCTCTAGCATTACCCTCATTGTCAAGTTAAACATTACACCTATGATAATGACACTTTCAGTTTTCCCAAATGAAAGCTGAAATGCTTTTGAGTCAAGTTAATATCACACCTCTGATTCACATTCTTGTCAAGTTAACATCACACTTCTGGCAAGACAACTTTCAACCCGTTAAGTTAATATCACACCTCTAACGGTAAAAATTTTCCTAGATCCCCCGCGAATCTAGCCTCACTTGTTATTCTCGTCAACAGAATAACAAGTCCACTTAAAAACATTGTTAGGTTAACATTACACCATTAGCAGTGTTTTCATTAACTCCCCAGCTGATCTTAATCAAGTTAATCCTAGACCTCTGATAAAAGTTCATCTTCCCTGGGGGTACCAATTCAACCTGTCACTTTCTTTTTATAAAGTGGCAGGCCCACCTAAATTATCTTATCTCTGTCAAGTTAATATCACACCTCTGACAGCATTGTGGGGTTCCTCAGATAGGATCTTTTCTCCACAAAATCTGACTTGTTAAAATTTTCATCAAGATTTTTGACAAGCCAAAGATTCTTTGCTTCTATGCGTCTGACTAAAAGAGACGAAAGAGTTCAAGACAATAGAAGAGACAAAAAGAAAAGTGTCACTTTTATTTATATCCAGGCATATGAAAGTGATACAAAACGCTGTCTTATTCAATAAGATTGAGTGTTATAGATAAAGGAGTACAAAGAAGTCTCTCTCTCAGAGGTTGCACTCACTCCTTAAAGCTGCGTTTGACTCCAAGTACAAGATGTTTGGAAGGGCGCCAAAGTAGGATCAGACATTGTGGCAATGATCAGAAGCTGGTTGCACCACGATGCATGACGTAAACATCGAAAGAGCCCTCGTTGATAGAGAGCAATGGTGTTCTTGAGGTCTGATGGCAGCAAAATCCTCCGATCCCGCCGGACCATCCAAAGTGGGGGTGCGATCCTTCGTTGATGAACATCTCTTCCGCCAGAAGATCGTCCAATGAGCATGGAGTTTCCTCGATGTCACTTCTGGGGTAAGAGAGGAGGTTTTAAGACCTCACAGGGGATGCTAACCACCACTATATCCACCGCTACCCCCGCCGCCATTCTTACTCTGACCATGCCATGCCAAGGAGCATGACTGGTGCGTCGAATTCAAAGAGATCTTGGCGAGGGTTAAGTCCCCGTCAGGGACCATGATTTCTTCCCTTGTGGACGACGGGGACCATGATTTCTTCTCTTGTGGATGAACATCGAACAAGTTCGCCGGCCGATATATTCTCCCACGGGCCCAGTGAACATGAAAAAGGATGATCAAGCTTACCTGCAAGAAGCAACGAAATTAGAAGATCTGAAGCTTAGTATACTTCAACAGAAAAAGTAAGTGGCAGACGCAGCTATTGCCGAAGGATTTCAGACGCGGGAATGATCTGCGCAGCGAACATCTGCGGCGGCAGAAACAGACGCGATCAAAATTGTGATATACACAGAATTCAGACGCAGTCTCATTTGACACCACGCTTAAAGGACGAGACGTGAAGAGAATCAGACGCGAGAATTGCCATCTCCCTGTGGATGAACAGGGGTTGCAAGATTCAGGCCTGAGACCTCCAGTTTAAGTTGAGATTCTCCTAAGTTGACAGCCTCATGACGCGAGCTCCATATGCAGAGCCTGCGGCCAGGTGTCTAAATCTGCTATACTGGCGTTCAGAGAAGTTTAAGTCGATGGCGCAAATTCCAGAAAAGGAATGCACCAACTAAGACTTCATCCAGATGATAATATCTCTTTAAGAGATATCAAAATTCAAACCTGGCCGGGTTAAAAATGTCATGGAAAACCAAGAAGGCGTACCCGTAGAAGCCTCCACTAAGAGTTGAACTCTCTGCATCGAAGCGCGGACATAAAAGGTGCTCAAGGAGACGCTTTTTGCTATTGAAATCACTTGACAGTGGTAATCTTCTGAAGAGACCAAACGGAAGCATGAAAGCTCTGGGTCATCTTCACCCATGGAGGCAAGCCCCTGGTAAAGTCCTTGAAGGGAGAAGATGGAGCCCCTCACTGCACTCGCTGTCAAAAGAAAACAGTCCAAGTATGAGACTGCTAAAGGAAGGGAGTAAGCCTTATTTATAGGCAGCCCATGATAACTATAATTAATGGTTCATCAATTAGAACCGTCGGCCTTAATGACCGCACGACTGTCAAAGCCCAATGGAAGGCTGACACGTGGAGCGTCGCTTCGGGAAGCGTCGAAGACGCTGGTCTCCAACCGCCAGCGCCAGTTTGGCATTAAAAGGCATTAACGACTAAGCCTAATGAAGAACCGACGCGTGGACAACCACTTCGGGAAACAATGGATGATGCGGGTTCCCAATCGTTAACGAAGACTTGACGTTTGAAAATCTCATAGGATCTTTATGACAGGCTACACTTAACGCCTGGGAAGTTGCACCAAACGCAGATGTGAAAGCCGCGTCTAGAGGCTCGTGCATCCTTTTCAAAAAGTGGCGTTCTCCTTCATTCCAAGTTAGAAGACCCTTCGCATCTCTTAGATGACTCAAAGTTACTCCGCGTCTCTCGGACAACTCAAGGTTGCGTCCATCAACAAAAGGGACTCATTCTGGGGGTCTCAGTGGGAAAGCACATAGAGCTGCGTCCCAAAGCTTATATCTTCAGCAGAGAAGGCCTATCACTTTCACAAGTGTCTTGGAGCTGCGTCTGTATGGATAAAGAGAGGTCTTGCACCGAGTCTCAGCATCACGTCCCAGACCGCGTCAATTGTAAAGGGCGTGAGACCACACTCTTGATGCATCCTGATTCCTGCGCCTGGATAAAGTTAAAGACTGCGGCCAGTGAGTCACGCTCAAAGCTGCGTCCTTCGCGTCCACTTGAACCGCGTCTTCACTAGCAGGTCAGAATCGCGTGCCTCAGAGCCGCGTCTCTTTTATGAATCGACGCCGCGTTTTGTCAAAAGAACTTAGTTTTATCTAAGTTCGGTGTTCACAGCCAGCCAGAAAAGCACAGCCGAAATCTGTGATTAAGAAGTTGGTTTCATCCACAGCGGGGCAATGAAGGTGGAACAAAAATTTCAACAACTTTTATTATTCAAAAATGATAAAAGTAGATACGAACACTCTTGGTAAATAGAGTGTCCTTTTCTTTACAAAGGAAAAGAAGAAGAAGGCTAAAAATCCTGGTTCGCCAAAGAACGGATTTGTTCTCTAAGGCGATGTATCTCATGTTGACGCGCCTTCTCAGCTTCCATGAGAGCTTGGACCCGCAACTCCTCTTCAGATAAGAATTTCTTCGCAGCCAGCCGCGCTCGTAGAGATTTCAATCTGGAGGAATGAGTGGAGAAATTTTCGTCAGCCTGCGTCCTGGCAGCCTCTAGCTCTTCCAGCTTCTTCTTAGCAGTGGCAAACTTCTGCTCATTGATTGCAATCAAGGCTTCTGCCTTGGCTATGGAAGCCCGAGCACTGATAATCACCTGCTCTGCTCTCTGCATGACGAGCTCAGATTCCTTTGAATCACCAATCAGCTTCTGACGGTCAGCCTGGAAATATTCGAGATGGCGGGTCTCTTCAGCTATTTGGTTCTCCATCTCTTTCCGCTCTTATTCTTGAGCAGCAAGAAGCCTATTCAGAGTTGCCCGGGCCTCGTATACTGAGCCAGCATCTTCCAAGGACTTGAGCTCTTTCAAGTCACTTCCCAACTGTTCCACCAGCATTAGACATGCCCTGGCCTGCGAAGGACCTCCAGTATGCCCGATATTCTCGATCAGATTTTCAAGAAGTACTCGGGCAAACTCGAAAGAGCTGCCCCCAGAAAGGATGAGGTCA
The DNA here is from genome assembly GCA_038442645.1 of Agave tequilana. Classification (NCBI taxonomy): domain Eukaryota; kingdom Viridiplantae; phylum Streptophyta; class Magnoliopsida; order Asparagales; family Asparagaceae; genus Agave; species Agave tequilana. Next base: position 26,445 of record JAVJIF010016314.1, read on the forward strand.
ATGCATGATCGCATAAAAACGAAGACTGCTGCACCATTTGACGTGTCAGTTCTCCCATGATATCACCAGCTGGGGAGAATTCTGCTGAAGTGCTCCCCGATCCCCTTTCTATCACAGGGCGAGGGATGGGAATCAACTCATCCTGTGCAGGAGTAGGGTCAACAACAGGTGCGACAGAAGCTGAGATGGTCACCGGCACTTCAAGGGCGGTTGCCGTCATAGCAGCCTCCATGGCGACAGAAGTAGCAGCAGGCCTGACCTCTTCGGAACCCACGGTCGAGGGTTGAATTGTACTGCCTGCTGGGTCGACGCTGGCTGCCCCTGCTGAGTCGACGCTGACTGCCAAGTCCTCTGCCTGAGCTTCCTCAGCCCTCTCTGCAAATCACCAAAGCGTCAGTCATGACAATAAAAGGAGGACATTTAAAGCATCGATATTTTCGTACCAAGCTGAGGATTCGAAGATGGCAGATCCCTGGGCAAATCTTGCAAGGTTGAGGTCTCCCCGACCTCAATAACTGCCCTCTCTTGAGGCATCTCAGTAGCAGGAGCCTCAATGCTCTCCTATTGGGCTAGCTCTTGTATCATTTCCTCGATATGGGAGGAAGTTGCAGCCTCACTGTCCGCGGCCAGCCCTGCAGCATAAAGTTAAAAAGAAAATGTCAGAACCTTTCCCCAATTCGAAGGGAAACCGGATCAAAAAAGACAATAAAAATACCTGCAGCAGGAGTAATTGCCGCTAGTGGTGACCCCGTCACCGGCTCACACCCATATATTTCCTCCTCCGAGATGTGTGAGAATTTACTCGGATCAGGAGGAGCGGGTTCATCGCCAAAGTCGATCTCGTCGCCTGAATCATACCTTTCTTCTTCGGATGAAGAAGATGACAGTGCAACATGGGAAGCCTCGGCAACCGGGGCCTTGCCCCCAAATACCCCAGTGGTAGGGCTGGGGTCAACTACCCGAGGACTAGGGATTAATACACTAGGGGACCCAGGCTGTTGTGCCTCATCCCTCCTCTCATGAGCTGAGGAAAACCCAGGCTGAGTTGAGACCCCTAGAATCTCAACATCACCTCCGCTCATTATGTCGACTTCAAGCTGCTCAGCCTCGTCGGCGGTGGTGGGTTTGTCAGCGAACTCCCCTTCCTCTAAAATCCTGGGGCCCCTGCTGCGCAACCCATGGGTACGGACTAAGGAGGCGTCATCCTCATCTTCCGTTTCTTCCCTCTGTTCCTCAACACCAGAAGGAATGTCTTCGGACGGAGAAGCTGCGGCCGCCAAGTCTCTCCGGACCTTCTTGGGGGTAGGCTCAACAGTGAAAGTAGAGCCTTGAGGACGCTTACGCGCCACCTGTCGACCCTTTGCCGCTCGCGGCTCCTCCCTTGATACCCTTCTGGTCTCCTTCAGAGCCTTCCGATACTCCTCAACGCCTCGTGAGCGTTTGTTGGACCCCAACTTTGCTTCGTAAGATGCATTGATGCTCTCGATGCATGAGTACTCCGGAGCAAAGTCAGGCGTTTGGCTGGCTTAGAAGTACCAGGTACAGAAGCAAAGGCTTGTACAGCCTTTCAGTTCCTTGGGGGGCAGACGAAAAAGCATTTCCGTCCCTCCGGCCACACTGTAATACCAAGCCCGAGCACCTTCAAACAAGTTCCCACTAAAGGCGAGTCGAGCATTGGGGTTACCGACATACAATTGATCATAGCCGAACTGTCGGGCGAAGCGATTCGGCATGTACGGCTCGATCGTGCACGAATTCCCTTGTCGAAAAGCACATACCCAGGCCGAATATTGACCAACCACCAGAAGGCTCCCGATGACAACCTTGTGAAGTTATCTGGGCCCACGAAGTCAGCAAGTTTATCCCCGAAACATGCACCAGCAATCTCGGGGAAGCAGCGATTGAGCTGGTAGTTCGAAGCAGTTAGAATGCACTTCCGAACGAAATACATATAAGTATTACACCAGCTTGAACCCTCCAACCGCTGTACGAAAGGAGTAAACCCTTCACTCCAAGACACCGGCGTTATCAGGGTGGGACAGTGCATAACGTACCAAGCCATTAGGTACGTGTAGGGAAGTTCAACCCGAGGGTTGGGACGTTTTACCGTCGGCCTCCCCTCTGAGTCAACAATCGGCTCACCCTGGGAGTCGACAACCTTCTCTACCCTGCACAGACTCTGGGTTAAGGCCCGTAACCCGCTTTGAATACCGGCCGCCATGGCCGGGAGGAGGGCTATGGGCCTACCATAAGCCAGGAGCACCGCCGGGTACACTACGTCGGCAACAATCACTTCATGTGGCAGTGTCGGCACCACACAACGCTTCAACCACAACATTAAGAAGCCCGCCAGCAGTGCTCGATTGGAGATAGGGGTCCGGGCCTGATGATGGAAACTTTCAAAAACCGTGTCAGGTTCAAAAGTATCCTCGTTCGACTCCGTGGTGTAGGAGTCTACGGAAGCCTGAATCCTATCGGCAATCTCCTCGTCGGAGCTGGGAGCCAGTCGGGTTACTGGATGGTCTTTCTGATTGACGCCCTTAAACAAGTAGCTTGCCCAAGACAGCTGCTTGACTCCCCTCGCCTTTCAAGAGGTTATCTGGCCGCAAATGTGGAAGTGACATAACACCTCCCAATAAGTCTCGTACACCCGAGGAGACTCTTTCTTCATAAGGTGAAGCTCCTCAGCAGTCGGGACGTATTCCTCATAAGGAGAGTCCCCCATTACCAGCCCCGAGACTTCGAACAGCTCGTGCAGGGTAAGGCCCATCTCCCCGACCGGAGTGAAGAATGTCCCCGTCAGAGGATTGTACCGCTCCAGGATCCCAAAGAAGTTTTGAGAACTTGGTGGAATACCGTACTGCACGGCCCTGACCGCCTGGTACATTCCACATGCTCCAACAAGCCTCCAAGATCGGTAAGGACGAAGCTCACCATCTTGCCCCACCAATACTTCTCAGTGGAATGGATCCACCCGGGCGCACGAAAGTCGACTGGAAAATCACCCCCCACCTTCATGAATGCGTTGAGAAAGGTGGTGCCGAGTTTAGGAGTTTCTCCTACCGGGTGATCGGTCCTCAACAGCCCGGGAAACAGGCCGAGAGCCTCCTTATCATAGCCAGCATGATATACCTTCTTAGAGCCTAGGTTGCCGAGAGTAATCTCAGGGACAGGTCGGGAAAGCTCCCATGACAGTTTTCGAGGGACGGACATGTGCTGGAGATAAGATAGTGGGTACATCCTCTCCATGTTTGAAAGAAAGAACCTTCTATCCCCTATCTGACGGAGCCATTTATAATCTCCGTCATGCAGAGAATAGCCGCCCTCGCTAATATGGTCTCCAAAGAAGAAAGCAGGCTTCTCCATGGAGCACGAGCATCCGTTGTGAATGCCGCGTCAGTCATGAGCTCCCGAAAGGTTGCCGCGTCAACATTGGAGAGCCTCTCCCTTCGCTCCTTCAACTTGTCGGTAGTCACAGGAGCAGTCCTTTGCAGCACAAAGGTCAAATCGCGATCAGCACCACGTATGTGCCCGAAGTGGCGCCTCTTGGAGAGTGGGCTGGAAGAGTGTTGCACTGCATAAGAAAATGACACTTGATCAGAAGTCTAAACGAAAATGATTAAGTGTCTATAATTCAGACGCAGAAGAGATGTTGGACGCAGAAATTGTCAAAATCCGCGTCCAGCCTGAGAATCCGCGTCCAGACATGAGGACCCGCGTCCAGACCTGAGGACTATGAGGCCAGCAGGGAGTCTGCGTTTTAAAGAATCCAAGACTTATGAAAAATCTCTAAGTACTTGGACTCAGACGCAAGATTCATGAAAATCAGCGTCTGATGTCACAGAACGCAAGAATCAAGTCTGCGTCCGGATCTTTCACAATTAGAAACATTCTAAGTGATGATTCCGGAACGCAAGGCTTACTGGCGCCCTATGTTCAACAAACAAGTACATCCTCAAGCGGATAAAAGCGGTAGGGTCATCAAACCCGCGCCTTGTTTGTCAATTCAAAGACCGCGTCTGAGGATCAGGCACGATTTTGATTCCACGGTTGGCGGTTCTCTTTCAAAGAAGGGATTTTTAGGGTTATAAGAACTCCATAAACCCCTACTAATGGCGAAGATCAAGCCTGATGGCGTTATACCTGAGATACGGGCTTCCTGCATGGAGGAGCCGCCCCTTTGGGCCTCAGTGGCGACCGCCTTCGACGATGAAGCAGTTCGTTTGGCCTTGGGTGCCATTACGAAGCAAGAATCTGATGCTAAAACGGAAGAGAAGAGAACAAAGAGCACTTTTCTCTCAAAACCCTAACAGATGCAAGCGAAGACGAAAGAGAGATTAATGATGACTCTCTCAACGACTGTTGCCATTTATAGGCACGGTGATTCGCAAAGATCACGGCGATAGGCTCGATTGACTCGACATCGAATCGTCTTCCGACGCGTGGACAGCGCATTTAATACAGCGCGAAGTCCGCACGCCAAAAAGCAGATGTCCCTTCGGCTCCACAGGACACGTGGCAGTACACTCATAACATGGCACGGATTCACACCCAACAGCCGCGCCTCTTCAATGGACGCCCCCTTCAGCTAGGCCATTGTCGCGTCCAAAAAGTCACGTCTTTACTCTAAAAAGATGCGTCTCTCCAATCGGCCTAAGAATCGCGTCTGTCTTGTGGAATATCAGTCGCGTTCTCATCCCAAAAGATGCAGCCCTATAAAAGTCGCAACTTTAAAGCTGGCGTTCAGTCTTTGCTTCTGCAGAACAGTTCAACAGTACACTGGCACAAGCAGACGACCGTCCACTTACGGCTTAAAGTGCACCCACGACAGACTTAAAGCAATCGGGGAGGTTTAGATTGTGCATCTAGACATTCAACACGATCAACTTTGGTGGCTTCAAAGAGTTCCACAGTACACTCACGAAGACCATACTCCAGACAAGATCAAACCCGAAGCATTGACAGTCCAGTCACAAGGGTGAGCTCAGCTAGAGTCCAAAGTATTTCGAAATCCGTCCCACTTAACTGCGGAATGTCGAAAACTTTGGAGGGGGTTTTGTAGGCTGTCTAAAAATCAAGCCATTGAAAAGCAGAATTCCAAGACGCAAGGTTAATCTTACCCGCGTCTCAGCCGCTCCAAGGCGCGAGGGTCGAAACCCGCGTCTCAGCACCTAGGCGCGAGGGTCCAAAGCCGCGTCTCAGCACCAAGGCGCGAGGGTCCAAACCCGCGTCTCAGCATCAAGGCGCGAGGGCCGAAACCCGCGTCTCAACAGCTCCAAGGCGCGTGGGTTGACACCCGCGTCTCAGTTGTAACCGTCCCGGTTTTAGGGCCAATCACGGCCCATATAACGGGGAAGGTTAGCCCCCATTATGGAGTATTTTAGGAGGCACGTACGCCCCTGAAACCCCTATAAATAGCCCCGTTGCTATGAAGAAGGGGTCGGATTTTCAGTCGGAGGATTTTTGGGAGAAAAGAACTCTGAGAGAAAAGAGAGAAACCCTTCAAAGAACTTACTGTGTTCAAGTTGCTCTTTGCCTACCTTCTCTTTGAGAGTTTTGGTAGACAGAGCTGTGTTACTCCGTCAACCACCCGAAGAGAAAAGCCCCGGAAGATCTCGACGGTCACCCCGTCAACGGAGAACAAGATTCACTCTCCATCGCCACACGAAGAACCCAGCCTTAAACAAAGGGAGGATTCAAGACTCAACATCCTCCCTCCCTTGTAATCGGAAGACCGATCTGTTATAATTTTCTATCCAATCAAAAGAATTTTACAATTTGATCCCCTCTTTTCCGACGCATACACTAATGGGTACAAATAAGCGTTCAAGTACAAACATATAATAATCTATTTGTGACTCACTAGTTATACAAGTATATATCCAATTTTTAATGAAAACTAACAACTAAACATGTAATCAGAACATGAAGCATAGAAATCAAAATAAAAACTCATGTGATCATTATGGCAAATGCACATGCATTAGATTTAGGACATACACATTAGTTAAACTAAAGTGAGAACACTAAATATGGGTCCATATAAACATGGGTGTCTCAAATACTAATCATGCATGTCATAGGACTAATAAACATGGCATATGACATAATGAACAATAAAACAAGACATGCTATAAATGAAAGATCTAAAAGCATGTAAACATAAATAAGGAGTAAGAGATCGTTACCAAAACCGATGAGGGTACATTTCTATGTCTCCAAACCAAGGTGGTCCTCCCACCAAACTCCCCTTGAAAGTGATGCATCCAAATAGTCCTCTTTAAGTTCGGAACGCATCCACCTCAAGGCACCATCGCTCTCACGTCATGCGAGAGCCCACACCTACATCAAATAAAATAGGAGTGGTCTTTGGTACCCATACTCTTTTGGGTCCATGGGGGTTAGCTCCTTTCCTAACCCAAACAAACTTAGTTGCTAAATTTGAATCATGTATACGATCATAAAAAAACTTAGCAAGGTGGCCCTTACGTCCACAATGTGTACAAGTGTACACTTGAGCATACATCGTGTTATGGGAGTGAACGTGGGAAGCATGTGTATGCCGTGGTTTGTGTGCATGCATAAGAGGAACTTGTTTCTTTCGAAACATAGATTCCAACCGTGAGTGGTTCAAAGCACAATGGCTCAAAGTGGAGCCCAAACAATCAACACTTTTCTTCAAAACATTTATATCATTTTTAATATTTGAAGATAAAGTGGAGCATGCAATAGGTAAGCTAGGTGAAGTTACACTAACATGGCAAACATGAGAATCTATATCATTTTTCAAAGATTTATTTTCATTTAAGCAAACTTCTAAATCTTTTGAAATCAAATCAATCTTATTTTTCAAAAACACATTTTCTTTTACAACAAAGTCAAGTTTTGAAGACAAAGCTTCATTTTTCTTCAAAATCTCATTGCAATCATTTTTATTTTTCAAAATCTTGTTTTCATTTAAAACAAGTTCAAGTTGGGTTTTCAAAGAGTCACACTCATTTGAAATCTCTACCTTCTCTTGTAAAGCCAATTCAAGTTTTAAAAACAAATCCTTAATTTCTTTTGTTAACTTACAAGTTTTCTTTTTCAAAACTTCATATTTTTCAAGGAGGTTCTCATAAACAACAGATAACTCTTCCTTTAATGCATCGGCATCCATACTATTAAGATCATCAAATGAAGAGTTAGCACTATCTAGTTGAGTGTTTGAAAGTACCTCAAGGGAGTCATTCCCTTGGACCATGTAGCATCATTGTTCGGATTCATCCTCACTAGATTCCTTCTCCATTTGGATTGGCAATTGAAGCTCGGAGGAGGTCAACGTGTTCCACACTGCAAAGGCGGAATCACAGTTAGAAATTAACATAAGATATTCTTTGTTTAGCGTGCTTCTAAGTGGCCTTGTATATTGGCCTCTATATGCTTGCTATTACCAAGATAGGATTTCTTGGTAGCGGCAAGGAAAACATGCAAGCCTAGGGTTTTCAAGTACGTGGACATCCTAGCCTTCCAAACAACAATATTGGAAGTATCAAACATAGGTGGTGTCATGAAGTCCATGAGTGTGTGCAAACAATATATGTGCAAAAGCAAATCTAGATTAGCAAAATCAAGATCACACTCCTAGGTGGTTAAACCTAATATCAGGAGCGTAGGTTCTGATACTAATTGTAAGTACACCTAGAGGGGGGGTGAATAAGTGTACGACTAATCTAATGAACAAAATGCGAAAATTAAAAATTAAATTGCAACACACTTAGTGTAACCACCGAGTGTAGTCGAATTACCGGTGAAGGGCTCTGGACTAACTCCTCTTGATTCCTTTGAATAAGAGTTGAGGTGCTATATGAAGCTCTCGTGGTTAAACACAAGTGAGGCACACACAAACAAGCCAAACATTTAATATATGAATGAGCAATATGAAAAGATGCAAGGCACAAAGTAATAGAGAGAGTTTAGAGAAAGTGGATCAATCGCTAACACACAGATATATTTCGAGATTCGAGCACACAGCTCTACGTCCCTGCCTTCTCACAGAAGGATTTCCACTAACTTGTCCACACAGGACTCCCACACAGGGAACCTCCACTGAGGATTTGGGGCAATACAATAACCGGGAGTACACAACTCCTCTCTCAACCGAATATAACCTCTCACTAGAGGCAATGCACAACCAACACAAAAATCACCTCACACAAGAGGGGTAGGCACTTAGCCAATACAAATCAATCACCTCACACTTGAGGGATTCCAACACAAACTCCACCTCTCACTAGAGGGAGCTAAACACAATCTTCACCTCTCACTAGAGGGAGCCAACCACAACTTCCACAATCACCTCACAATAGAGGGATACCAAATCAATCTCCTCTCACTAGAGGGATATCACAATGAAGGAAGTTTACAACTTTGGTGGTTTTCACAACCACAAACTAATTTTTCCACAAAAACAAAGATCCTAATAGATAGGATAAATAGATAAGCTCAAGTGTGAAAAATAATGAGTTTGAAAATCAAAAACTCAAAGAAAAACTCTAGGGAAAAACTCTAGATAGAATTGAAAATGAAGATCAAACCAATTCCCAAATACTTTTCTTTTTTTTTGAATTTTCCAACCCCTTTTAAAACAAAATAAAGATCAAATCTTTAAAGCTCTAAAACTCTTTTGAAACTTGAAATAAAACACTTGTGATGAAGGAAATTTTCTCTTGAAAAACTTGGTGAGGAACAACTCAAATGTGGGGTATATAAAGGCCCCAACCAAATCTGCCCGTTAGCTGGCAGAAAGGTCAAAATTGACCTTCCGGTCGACCGGCCAACGGTCAAATTTCTGACCGTTGAGCCTGCCGGTCGACCGCTCCCAGAACCAGAGAGCAACAGCTCTCTGGCCGGTCGACCGCCCGGTCGACCAGGACAACCCGAGAGTGGGTTGCCTTCAGTCGGTCGACCGCTCGGTCGACCGGCCCAAGGGGCTGGCCTGCGTGCACGTCCTTGTGCACGTCGGTCAACCAGTCCGGTCGACCGACTCTGGGTCCGGTCGACCGTCCCGGTCGACCGCCAGAGCCTGGCAGATCTGTTTAAAGGATTTAAAACTTGAGTTTTTAAATACAAAATAAATCCCATAAAATCTCTAAAAATTCACAAAAATAGTTTCAGTATAATACTTTGATATATAAACATGTGTGAAAAAATTCAACACATATTTCAAACAATTTGAACTATTTTTGTAACTTAGAAATTTTGCCGAAAACCAAAATCCGTATTTTTCAAAACTTGGATTTTTGAAATGGAAAATCGTTTTGTCCAAAACTTATCCAAATATAAAAACATGATATTTAAACAACTTGAAGCATGTTGTATATGGATATAATCCAATATAAATGAAAGATATATATCAATGTTTTTGACTTAAAATCTAAAAATATGTTTTGTTAAAAATACCAAAATACCAAACTCATGAAATAGACTATCAAACTAAGTTTGTTTAAATAGTTGAAGCATACATGTATATATAGAACAAATCTAATATACATTAAACCATGTAAACTTGTTTTGATTCTATCTATTCATGAAAACCAAGATCGGTTAAACCAAAAACTGAAAACCAAAACATGAAACTTAAATAAGTGTGTGTGTTGTGAACTTGAGCATATCACACTATCTGATCTTTAACTAATGAATCTAAATTATAAACTAAACACTGTACCGAAGTCTTCTTGTAGAGCGCCGTCTCCAAGTCGACTCGATCCAAACGTGATCCACCGAGCTTGACTCCAACGAGTGCTAAATATGAACTTTAACGCTCGGGCTCTTGAATCACCATGTGAAAACTCCAAAACACCTTTATTGAAGCTAATCACCTACTAATATCTTGGTTAAGTATCTGAAACTAAACATCACAAGATTATTAGTAAACTATAACTACATGAATTAATCATCATCAAAACTAGAGTGGAAGGCCTCTAAGCCAACAGGTTCCAATGAAGGGAATGCTCCCGCCCCCATCGCCTCTACCGGAGGCCACGGTTGTGGCGACGACAAGGTTCTGAAGATCAAGGACCTCGACACAGGGAAGGAGATCTTGGTCTCGGCCAATGGGGCTGTGGCAGGGAACAAGTTCGTCGGCTCCTCTCCCATCGTCAAGGAGGTGGTGCGCCGGGACGAACGTACTACCGCCGCTGCCACCGCCATTTTTGCCATGTTGATAGTTGTACAATTAATGAAAATTAGTTGCAAGATTAATGGATGTTTTTGATTTGGATTTCTTTTATCTCTTTGTTGTGTACAGTTTTTTTGAAACAAATTATTGAGATTTTTTTTTTGAAGCAAATTGTTATTGAGATGTTGATTTTGATTTCTTTCATCTTTCTGTAGTCAATGTTGTGTATAGTTTCTTTATATGATCTGTATCTTGCAATTCTTGAGCGCATTTTGTAGATTAAGTTCAAAATTTTAATTTTTTCAAGTATTTTGATCTGTAGTTTCTATGCACAAATTGATTGTCCAAAATTGATTATTAAGCACCCATGAATTTGAAGTTGTGTATCGAATTTGCATCGATCTGCATTGAGAGAATAGACGGGTATGATGGATGGTGAGCTTCAAGCAGCAGGAGAGAAGCTGAAGAGGGAACAGAAAGAGATGGATTAACCTCTTTGATCAACATCAAATTACTAATAATAATTAATTATAGATTAAAATTGTAAATAATCGATCTATAAAGGTAAATGTGAGATTTCATAAATTTTTAACAGATATGCTTAGAATATTTTTTTTGATTCTTTTTAACTGATAGTGGGGGTAATTTCAGAAATATGAAAGAATTTGGTGGGTAATTTTAGAAATATGATGATTAGGTGTTATTTTAGAAATAGGGAAGATATGGGGGACATATATAAAAAAACCCTTTTATTTTAGTGTACAAAAACTGTTTTACGGAGTTAGTTTGCGATTTACTACTTGAATTTTCATTATTTTCATAAACAACCTCAAGATTACAGGATTCATCGACTGGGCCAGTTGGGCTTTGGAGTTGAGTTTACTTAACTACATTGCTTTGAGTTAAGTTTCTTAACTCCAAAAAATCAAGGTAAGTTGTGTTTGGTTATCAGTGGCGGAACCAGAAATTTTTTTTTGGGTGGGCTGCAATTTTTTATAACATATACTTATGAATTATATGAATTTTTCAAAAGAATAAAACAGTATTCTCCACTAAATCAGGAGTGGAACTAGGATTAAATTTGCTAAAAAAAACCAATATAGAAAGGGGTCTAACACAATATATAAAAAAGAACAAAAATAAAAATTAGGTTTACGCCTATATATAAAAAATGGGCCGGGCTAAAGCCCGGCCCAGCCCACTAATGGGTCCGCCCATGTTGGTTATCACTCACAGTTTGCTAAACTGCAGGTATGAAAGTCCAAGAGTCTCTATTTGGCTCTGAGGTTAAGGTACTTAAACTATAATTCTCTAGAGTTAAGTCCTCTTACTCCAAAAAACAAAACCGAGGTCTGTTTGGCTGGTGTCGTAGTTTACTAAAGTAGAGTTAGCTACCGCTATAAAGTTAGTCGTAATTGTAGTTTACAGAAAATGAAATTTTCTTTTTAACTCCAAAATCTATTTGGTTAGTGAAACTATAGTTTAGAGATTAGAGATATGCAAACTTGAGTTTGTATACCTCGAACTACCACTTAAACTAAACTACAATTTAGAAAACTTCAAATCCAAATAGGCCCCAAAAGTTAGGCTTAACTGCAGTTAAGAAAAATCCAGTTTCTTAACTCCAAATTATGCAACAACAAAAAAAAATGTATTCCAAGTAGAACATAAAGTTAATGAAATTATTATTTTAGAAACTATAATTAAGGCTTTCTAACCTGCAATTTGCAATTCTATAACTATGACTTAAAATAAACTACAGATTAGAAAACCTGAAAGCAGAACATGGTTACATATAACTCTCTTTAACTCCTACCAAGCACTGAGAGTAGTAGATAAAATTAGCTTCTGATCATTATTTGGATATAAAAGGTAAAGTTGATATTTTTAAAAAATATTTACATATAAAAACTAAATTGCAAAAGGTGTACCTTGGTTTGATCAAATCTTAAAATGAGTATCAAATTTTATTTTTTTTTCCCTGTATGAATACCAGGAATCCACTGTCATTAGTTCTGAGTGATTTTCGTTGGTCTACAATATATTGCGGGGACAATAACATGCGGGGCAGTGTCATTAGTTCTGTGCATCTGCATGAGATATGCATTGTCCTTGAACTGAGCCCCATATCTTTGAACTGTAAGCACAATAAGGTCAAATTTACAGCGTTAATTGTTATCATTTTTAATGAAACAGAACGGTCATACTCTATCTTTATCTGAAAATAAAAAAATAATAGTTGCTGGCCTTGAAACCTAGGTTCTTGACAGAATCTTGAAAAGAAATGAGAACGAACATGCCGAGAAGGTTTCAGTCTGAACATCTGGATGCTTGGACTTACACTAAATTTCATGAGCACAATAGTCATGCCAGTACCTTTCCAAAAGAAGAAGAAGAAGAAAGAAGAAGAAGAAGAAATATCTTGTGAGAAACATTCATGATTTATTCAGCTAAGCTGCTTAAAAATTTCTTAAGAAATTTCGGTAAGTCGTGTACTTGAGATAATGAGGAAGAAATCAAAAGTGGAAATTAGAAGGAAAAAAAAGATCACTGTTAAATCAATGTTTGACCATAGAAATCTGTACTTAATCAATTCATGCACAAGCTCTGGATGCATGCATCAGTTCTGTTTGATGGTAACCTCTCCAGCTATGTGAGAGAGAGAGAGAGAGAGAGAGAGAGAGAGAGAGAGAGAGAGAGAGACAGAGAGAGAGAGGGCTTACAGTATAAAGGAAGGAAAATTACACAACAACTGACTACTCAACTAATTAAGAGCAATCTAAGACTACAGTCTTATTTTGATATTTCAATCTCCAAGTCAGTGGTGATGAATGCATGATCACAACTTTGGGTTAATAGTAAACTAATATCTAAGCTTGCATCCTTTTTATATGTAACATGTTGTTTAGGTGTGCAATTTTGGACATTATGACTTCTCAGTCCAATCATCCGGTTATGATCTAAACATCTTCAAACTCGTAAACACCAAATTGCGTTAGGCCTCAAACATCATATAGATCATTAAACTAAACTACTAGCTATTTAGACCGTATTTTTTATATTCATTTAAGGGAAAAAAGTTGGATTTTTTTTAAAACACTTCTATGTACCCTAATTAATCCAGAAAATTTTAGAATAAGAGGATTTTCAATTTGATTTTTCTAATATCAAATTTGAATAAATTCTTCTCGAAATAACAAGTCTATCTCAAACACTCAAACCTATACTTTTTCTCGGGAAAAGATTGTTAAAAATGATAAAAGAAATTTAAGCAACTTGGTCCACAGACACAGAAAGATTTGCTCCCATCGACATAAGGCACGCAGAAGGCTTGTTGAGCCGCTGCTGGTAGCATCTATGTCACCAACAGAATCCCTGCTAGAGTTGTTAACTCCGATAGTAGAAAATGTAAAACTGTAGGTAGGGTTTTTCTTCCCTTTCTTTTTTTTTCTTTTTTTTTTTCCCTGCTGAGATGAGGGAACATTGTGATGCAAAGAAGGCTCATCACTTGAAACTGAGGATGATATGTTGCTTATTATGCAGGGGACAAAAAATAACCTGCAAAAAGATCGATGTGCTTAAACTTGTCACATAGGCTGGATATCAAATAGGTGTTGCAATATCTCCAGAATTGGACACCCAGTATGGTTGGCCAACTGAGGACTCTTAACAAATAAATGGGTAAATTGCAGAAACCCTGTTCTTTTATTGAAACAAAATAGAAAACCCTCATTGGGTTCATGAGAAAGCGCTATTATTATAAATAGTAATCTAAGATGGTACACGGAGTCTTTTAGTCAAATTTTAGTTAGTGTAAGAATAGAGCCCGCTGAGCCACTTCTTCTGCGGAGAAACTTTTCTGGGTAAAGATCCTCGAGCTGCATTCAGTTCAAATGGATCAAACCATTTGGACGTGAATATCTCAGATCTATCGAGTCGCTCCAAGCATACATAAAATCCATCGGTCCTCCCACAAGTGTCAGAGGGATGTAAGCCAGGATGGCAGGATCAGGCTGATCACAATAACGGCTCAGACTCTCCGGTGAAGTCACAGGATAAGAAGATGTGAGTAGAAGACTCCGGTGATTTCCACAAAAGATACACAACGATAACAACCTTATGTGATGCCTGTGTAAGTAGAGCCCAGTAGCTAACCTTTTGCGGAGTGCTAACCATGTGGTTATCTTGACCTTGCGCGACTTCGCCGCCTTCAATAAATTTTTTACTGCTTGTCCTGTGGTTGTGAAGATTGAGTTGACACTGCGAGTGAAGGGTGAAAATAACATATCAACCCGCCTTCCAAGTCATCTAGTTTGGAATATCTAGAAATTTGTGACGTTGAAGAGTGCATATAAGAGCTCCCAACATCTGGAGTCTTGTCGGGTAGAGGGGATGACGAAAGGTGAGAGCCCAATGATTATCTTGAACTTACAAACTGATTCAAGCATCTTTATTTGATGCCATCTAAAAAAAGCTGAGGAAAGTATAAGATAAGAATCTCTCCAATTCAGCAATCCTTCTAAAATATCACCGAAATCCCCTGCTCACAACTTAACTTGAGTTCAAGCTTGAAAGTATTAGATGTTTGAAGAACCCCACGTCAGTACGAGGATACTCCCCCGGAGAGCTTATCCTCCACGTCCAAAGCCCTTCCCTTGTCGATAGTAATTATAACGGACCAACAAAAAAAATATGAAGTTGGATTTGCATCTATCAACTTAATTAAGCTTTGGTATGCACACATCAATGATAATGAATTAGTCTCTAAGAACTACTATTAGCTTCTAAATGTTGTAAAAGAATCTTTTGAATTGATAAATGAAGTCATTTTCTCCTTATAGTTTAGTTAGTTAATTAATTACTGGGGCGGGAAATTCAATTTTCTCCTTATAGTTTAGTTAGCTAATTACTTGCTTCTACTTTTTTTTTTCCCTGGTTGTTTATTATTATTATTATTATTATTATTATTATTATTATTATTATTTTGGTGGGGGGTTGGGGTTTGGTACTATTTTGTTAGGTTTTATTATAGAATTATAAATGTCAGCATTTAAAATTTAATATATTACCTTAAGTTCGAACGCTCCCTCTCTCTCTTTTTTTTTTTCATGATTAGCCCTTATCTTTGTCCTTCAATTTTTAGACAGAAAATGAGGGTCAACTTTCTAACAATGAGCTCAGCCCTTAGGTCGGCCTCTTGTCATATCCCTATTTCTATTTAATAATATGTGGATGCACAAGCACTGAGTCTTGACTCAATGGTAGGGGCTGTCATATTATGAGAGCTTCAGAGTTACCACGACACTTGTTTGATAAGAAAAATTCAAATTGAAAATCTGATAGCCCAACTGATAATATTAGTTTTCTGAGCGTTCTTTCATTCTCTTTGGAGAGGGACACTGTAACAACCTAGAGAAAAAATTTATTGGGCTAAAAATCTGCTAACCAAGCACACCAACATGAGAGAGAGCCCACAAAATTCAGAGAAAATAAACACTTTTTCATCTATTTTTTCTGAAACAAACATGCTCATGATGGAAGAAAAGGGTAAACGTTTAATTTATAAATATCTTACAAAATAGTTATATCAATTAATGAGATATAGAGCAATATTTAATATTTTAGTGCTAACACAGGTAAGGATCTGTTTCGTTTTCGTAATTGGTTGTAATCGTAAGTCGTAATTAGTAAAATCTTTTACAGTTGTAAATGAGTTACATACATGTAAGTTTTATGATATTTGATTGGTAATATAAAGTTGTAAGTGAGAAAGTGTATTGTATTTTACAGTGTTTGATTGTCGTAATGTGTAAGTCGTAAATAGAGAAGTTGACCACAAAATTAACTATTTGGTGATTTAAAAAGTTTTAATATTGCATATAACTACTAAAAATGCTAAATATTAAAAAAAATTAATATTAACATAAAAAAATAATACAAATTTGCATGACCACAAAATTAACTGTAAGTGGGCTGTCAGTGAGTGGTAATCAGGTTGCAAGTGAGTGATACTTGAGTTGCGTAAGTCTTTTACGAATTACGGTCCAAACAAACACCGTAGTTGTAGTTGGGCTGTAAGTCATTTATGAATTACGGACTTTTACGACTTTTATGATGAAACAAACAACCCCTAAGTTTACCAATGACGCTCTTCTTTCCTGATTCAGAGTTTTTTCATATTTTGAGTATAGCAGATGCGAATAAGCCACTTGGATGATATTTTGTTGCAAGTAAGAGGGTGGACACTCAACTTCAAAAGAGAGTTTAAAACTTTGGTGAGGAGTTGTACTCACCGCAAAATTAAGAATAGATATAAAAATTTAATATTAGAAAATAAAAAATTCAGCAAGAAGGTTTTGATGATAAGAGTTTCTTTAGAATTTCTTTTGTTAAGTGATATTAAGTAAAAATGCTGACAAGTGCCTCTCCTCTAACTTTAGAAAAAGCCACCCATGCTCTTTCTCAACTCTTGACTAGAAAAATGAAGATGCATGTAGTTGGTTGCTTTTATTTCTTTATGATTTCATTAACTAAACAGGATGAAAGTTTCCAATTTCTAGTCCAAGCTATGAAAAGTTAGCTGAGAGAGCAGAGTCAATTCCATCATCCCGTTGGAGTAACGTTCATTAGTCTTTTGATTATGGGCGGACTCACATACAGTCACAAGATTTTATAAATAATAAATAGTGTATATAGCTTGTATCTTTTTTTTTGTATATAATATCTTTTAAGATTATTTTTATTAATACAAGTTCAAGTCTTGATAGATACAATATTATTTTTTATTTTTTTTATTATATTTATATTCACATTGAAAAAATATTTTACATCCGCACCTATCTTTTAAATGAGATAACAACACTACATATCTCGTGATGTTGAAAGATGCACGTTCCTCCTCTTTTGTTCTTGGCTTCTAAAGCTCTCGTAAGAAAGTGCGCTCGCCTATCACTATCGGATAAGGTCCTCATCCTCCAATTTTTAAAGGGCAGTCATAATCTAATTCCCTTTTTTTTCATTTTTTTACATAAACTCGTGTTATTTATAATTATATATAAAATCTAATGCCCGGTGACTCACAAGGAGTTGATACCCTCGTCCATTAGCCCATTAGGTTGACGTCTTGCTTCGGTATTCAGAGTTCATGTAGAGAGCCGGTGATTTTCTGTAGTTGAGTAATGCTTTAATTTCTTTAAAAATCATAGTTAATTATTTAATCTTTTACATCCCAGCTGATTATGTTATTTTCTTATTGTATGCTAGTCTACGAAATAATTTTTTTTTTTTTTTAGTGGAGAAGGAATCTCATTCAACTTTTCATTTTGAAAAACAAAGGCTACACCAGCATTTTCATAGGATTCAAAAAAAAAAACTTACAATAATGTGGACCATCAACATTACTATCTATTTTAATGTCATAAACAAATGACAATAAAACATTGTGGCTCTTGTTCTTTCAAATTTTTATGATGACTCTCTCATTTCTTCAATTTATGATGACTCTCTCACTTCTCTAATTTATTATGACTCTTTCATTTCTCTAATTTATAATGACTTTTTTCAATTTCACAATTTATGATAATTTTTCAATTCTTAATTTATGCTGACTCTTTAACTTCTCCACTTTATGGAGACTTTTTCACTTCACCACTAATGCAATAAATCACAATTTATGATGTCTTTTTTACTTCTCTACTGATGTCATAAATCACATTTATTTTGATTTAATATTCCAACACATCCCCTCAAATCAAAATGTATTTATGTCAAGCATGTCTCTTAGTCTCATGAAAATTTCGCTTGATAATGACTTAGTGAATATATCTGTTACTTGTTCATGGTGTGGCGGTGTTGGGCTTTACAGTATTCTGTTTCACATAATCTCGAAGAAAGTGAAATCGAGTATCAATGTGCTTGCTTCTTTCATAATGCACTGGGTTCTTTACAAGTTGGATAGCTGATTTTTTTCTCCACAAATATTATGGTCAGGACTTCTTGTGGATGATTCAACTCCTTTAAATTGTTCTGCAACCAAATAGCATCACAAACAGTAGATAAAACCACTGCATACTTTTGTTTGTAGCTTTTTGCTACAAGTCTCGCCTTGTACAGATCAACTTTACTATAGGGCCTGTTTGGTTAAGGGTGGAAGTGAGGAATTGAGGAAGTAGTAATAATTCCCTTTGGAACTTGGGAATTGGTTAGTAAGTTTTCTGGTGTTTGGATGTTGTTAGGAAGTGTGGTTTGGAAATATTTTGTCTTTTCCGGTGTTTGGATGGTAATGTGAAAGTGAAAGTGGAAAAGTTGACCACAAAGTTGACCGAAAATAATATTAAAATAAAATTAATTAAGAAAGATAAAAATAGACTGTAATTAGAATGCAAGTGAGATTTACATGGTAAAAAATTAACTGTTTTGTGCTAAAATTTATTACAAATGAGATTTACATGACCACAAAATTAACTGTAGCACTCTGGAAGTGAGGAAATGATTGTGTAAAGAGAAAAGATAAAAGAAAAGAGGTTTTTTATTTTCCTTTTCCGGTGTTTTGATAGATAGGGAAGTGAGCAATTATACTTCCCTATTTCCTTACTTCCGCCCACTCCCTTGTAACCAAACAGCCCTCAGATGTACGCTTGATATTGTACACCCACTTGACACCTATTATCTTATGATTTTGTGGAAGTGTTGTCAACTCTCATGTATCATTCTTCTGGATGGCGTGAATCTCTTCCTCCATTGTTGTTCGCCAAAATATTCTTCTATGGCTTCTTGGAAGGTGAGAGGTTCATGATCGGCATATAGGTAGAAAAGATTAGCCCCTCCATCTTTTCTCTGTTCAATGACATATCTATTGCTTCTCATTTTGATGGGACCTTGGTACATGGAAGATTCATTGCTACTACTTTACCTAGAAGATGGAGAGCTACTCGTAAGAGAGGGTGCAACGTGTTGAGAAGATGGTGGTGTGGCTGGTGGCGGGACCTCCTGCGGGGGTTCATCAAGTTCATCGACCATGGGTTGCTCTTCAGTATTTTCTTCTTTCCTCTAGTTCCATGCTTCTTCTTTTCAATTACTAAGTTTTATTAATTTTTTATAGATATTTTGTGAGCATGAAGGTTTTTATAGCTATAAGTACCCTAAATAAATAAATAAATAAATAAAATAACACACACATACACACACAAAAAAAAAGGTATTCACTTGGGTTCTGTGCCGGAGAGATTTTAGAAGCAAAGAAGGTGAAACAGGTGAATTTAGTCTTTAAATGCAAAATGGCCAAAATGCCCACCGGATCACAAGACATGAACTAACAAAAAGATTCTTCTAATTATCATTTGAGGCTTTATTTAGCTTGAATGAGCCAAATCAACTCCCAAAAATTAATAAAAATGCCCTCAAACATTTAAATGACCAAAATATCCTTATAGAATAATTTTCGAGTTGAGTCAAAAATGATTGAATGAAGATAAATGAATAGAAAAGACTCCAAGATTGGACTTGCTTGAGATAATTATCATAGCAATGTGAAATTATCACAAAATACCTTTGATTTAAAAAAAATTTTGATCCATAAAACTCTTCTCCTCTTCTCAAAAAAGAAAACAAAAAAAAAAAAAAAAATAGAAAAACAATAAAAACATAAAACTCCTCTCTTCTTCTAAAAAAAAAAAACAGAAAAAAAAAAAAAACTCTTCTCTTCTCAAGAAAGACTTATTATTCAACAATCAAATGCATGAAAAAGAATGAATGGTGGTCTCTCTTAAACCTAAAGGAAGTAACTTTAGTTTGCATGAGATTTTTCTATTTGCCTGATGATAAATGCGAAACAAAAGAAATCAAAATCCCCCTGTCTCCTCAAATCGCAACAGAGATTCTATTTTGCTCCACTTTTTTTTTTCCCTTCGGCTAAAAAAAAAATAAAATAAAAGAAGAATTGAGAGGCTTTCTTCAGCTTGAATGAGCTAAATCAACTCCCAAGCATCAGTAAAAATGTCCTCAAGCCCTGAAATAACAAAATATCCTTATGAGATATAGTTTGTCGAGTTGAGTCAAAAGATTGAATGACGACAACAAATGAGTAGAAACGACTCTTGAGATTGGGCTTGCTCAAGATAATTATCGCAGAGAAGTGAAATTATGACAAAATAAACTTCGAGTTTAAAAAAAAAAAAAATTAGCCGGCTCATAGAACATTTCTCTTCTTGTGAAGTCTTGTGTCATCCTGCAAAAGTGTACTCATCAAATGAATGAAAAAGAATGAATGGTGATTTTTCAAGAATATTTATTCAAATTATCTGAATCTTTAAGAACTCATATTTAGATTCACGTTGATCTAATAAGAAAATTGGATCTACTTTTAGATTCTTATCCGACTCAAAGCTCCAAAATCAAAAGTTTGGGTGGGGCTCCAATCGTTCTCGCCAGGCTCATTGTCATTAGTCACCCTTAAAATTTTGGGTTTTTCTTCTATATGCCTCCCAAATCTTCTCTATTTATAACATTACTTCTCAAATCATCGTATTTCTTAAATTACCCCTCGAATTCTTAAACTTGATCAAAAATACCCTCATAGTCAGTTGCTGTTAAATTTTTAACAGTTTAGAAAGCAAATTATCAATTTATCCCCACTTATTCTCTCTCTCTCTCTCTCTCTCTCTCTCTCTCTCTCTCTCTCTCTAAAAGTCCAAAACATCTGAGAATCGTCGGGGGTTTCCTTCAACATTGACCTCCCGTCCTTCGACAACGACGACGACAACGATGATGTCCGTATTTCCTTCACCTCGGTCATGGCCCCTCCCTCACCAAATCCCGTCTCGTCCCCACCAAATCCCTCCTTGCCCCCAAATCCACCCCCTCTACCGCTGCCACGGCCACCCACAATGCTCCCCTCTCTCCCGCCATCACCTGATCCCGACCCGAGACCCACCTTGCCCTCCCCGACCCCATGTTGCTCGCTGCCCTCTCCCGCGTCTACTCCGCCCCGCCCTGTCAGCGGAGTCGCTGGGTGAGGCTCGGAGCTGACGGAGAATTGGAACCAGAGGATGGTTCTGTAAGTACACCTAGAGGGAGGGTGAATAGGTGTATGGCTAATCTAATGAACAAAATGCGGAAATTAAAAAAACTAAATTGCAACACACTTAGTGTAACCAACGAGTGTAACTGAATTCCCAGTGAAGGGCTCTGAACTAACTCCTCTTGATTCCTCTGAATAAGAGTTGAGGTGCTATATGAAGCTCTCGTGGTTAAACACAAGTGAGACACACACAAACAAGCCAAGTATATAATATATGAATGAGCAATATGAAATGATGCAAGGTACAAAGTAATAGAGAGAAAGAGTTTAGAGAAAGTGGATCAATCGCTAACACACGGATATGTTTCGAGGTTCGAGCACACAGCTCTACGTCCCCGCCTTCTCACAGAAGAATTTCCACTAACTTGTCCACACAGGACTCCCACACAGGGAGCCTCCACTGAGGATTTGGGGTAATACAATAACCGGGAGTACACAACTCCTCTCTCAACCGAATACAACCTCTCACTAGAGGCAATGCACAACCAACACAAAAACTACCTCACACGGGGTAGGCACTTAGCCAATACAAATCAATCACCTCATACTTGAGGGATTCCAACACAAACTCCACCTCTCAGTAGAGGGAGCTAAACACAATCTCCACCTCTCACTAGAGGGAGCCAACCACAACTTCCACAATCACCTCACAATAGAGAGATACCAAATCAATCTCCTCTCACTAGAGGGATATCACAATAAAGGAAGTTTACAACTTTGGTGGATTTCACAACCACAAACTAATTTTTCCACAAAAACAAAGATCCTAATAGATAGGATAGATAGATAAGCTCAAGTGTGAAAAATAAAGAGTTTGGAAATCAAAAACTCAAAGAAAAACTCTAGGAAAAAACTCTAGATAGAATTGAAAATGAAGATCAAACTAATTCCCAAAGACTTTCTTTTCTTTGAATTTTTCAACCCCTTTTAAACAAAATAAAGATCAAATTTTTAAAGCTCTTAAACTCTTTTGAAACTTGAAATAAAACATTTGTGATGAAGGAAATTTTCTCTTGAAAAACTTGGTGAGAAACAACTCAAATGTGGGTTATATAAAGGCCCAAACCAAATCTGCCCGTTGGCTGACAGAAAGGTCAAAATTGACCTTCCGGTCGACCGACCAACGGTCAAATTTCTGACAGTTGAGCGGTCGGTCGGTCGACCGCTCGGTCGACCGCCCCGAGAACCAGAGAGAACGGCCCTCTGGTCGGTCGACCCCCCCGGTCGACCGGGACAACCCGAGAGTGGGTTGCCTTCAGTCGATTGACCGGCCCAAGGGGTTGGCCTGCGTGCACGTCCTTGTGCACGTCGGTCGACCGGTTCGGTCGACCGACTCTGGGTCCGGTCGACCGTCCGGTCGACGACCGCCAGAGCCTGGCAGATCTGTTTAAGGATTTAAAACTTGGGTTTTTAAATACCAAATAAATCCCATAAAATCTCTAAAAATCCACAAAAATAGTTTCAGTATAATACTTTGATATATAAACATGTGTGAAAAAATTCAACACATATTTCAAACAATTTGAACTATTTTTGTAACCTAGAATTTTGCCGAAAACCAAAATCCGTATTTTCCAAAACTTTGAAATGGAAAATCGTTTTGTCCAAAACTCATCCAAATATAAAAACATGATATTTAAACAACTTGAAGCATGTTGTATATAGATATAATCCAATATACATGAAAGATATATATATCAATGTTTTTGACTTAAAATCCAAAAATACGTTTTGTTAAAAATACCAAAACACCAAACTCATGAAATAGACTACCATACTAAGTTTGTTTAAATAGTTGAAGCATACATGTATATATAGAATAAATCTAATATACATTAAACCATGTAAACTTGTTTTGATTCTATCTATTCATGAAAATCAAGATCGGTTAAACCAAAAATCGAAAACCAAAACATGAAACTTACACAAGTGTGTGTATTGTGAACTTGAGCATATCACACTATCTAATTTTTAACAAATAGATCTAAACTATAAACTAAACACTGTACCGAAGTCTTCTTGTAGAGCGCCGTCTCCAAGTCGACTCGATCCAAACGTGATCCACCGAGCTTGACTCCAACGAGTGCTAGATATGAACTTTGACGCTCGGGCTCTTGAATCGCATGTGAAAGCTCCAAAACACCTTTGTTGAAGCTAATCACCTATTAATATCTTGGTTAAGTATCTGAAACTAAACATCATAAGATTATTAGTAAATTATAACTACATGAGTTAATTATCATCAAAACTAGAGTGAAAGACCTCTGGGCCAACAATCTCTCCTTTTTGATGATGACAAAACTCATGGAGTTATATATGCATGGATTAAAGTTAAGCTTCAAAGAAGCTCCCCCTTAACTCCTGCATAATAATAAACAATAAATATATGCAATGAATACTAAACATGAATATGCATCAACATGCATAAAACAATGAAATGAACATGCTCTTGATATCAAAATTTTAAAATAAATTTCTTTTCCTTTTGAAATAAACATGTTCTTAAATAATTGCTCTTGATACTAATAAAAATTTTAATTTGAAAACTTTATCAATAAAAGCAATAAAATCTCTTGATACCAATCAATAAAAAACTCTTGAAAGCTCTTGATACCAATCAATAAAAACTCTTGATACCAATTGAAAGATAATCAATAAAAGCTCCTGATACCAATAATAAAAAGTTTAACAAAAGTTCTTGATATCAATAAACCAAAATAACAAAATATGTTCTCTTGATACCAATATCAACAAAACATCAAAACATCAAACAACTATCTTGATACCAATATGAAACAAACTTTGATATAAACTTACAAATAAATAATAAACATGCATATAAACTCAAATACTTCTCCCCCTTTTTGTCAATCATCAACAAAGGGGTCAAAGAAAACAATAAATAATGTTCTTCCCTTTTTATTTAAACAAAAAAAATATCAATAAGGGGTGAAATCAAATCAAAACATTATGATACCAATTGAAAAAATATATCAATTTAGTACATCATGATATCAATTGAAAATAAAAAATATACCAATTGAAAGTACATAAAACAAATATTTTTAATTTAAATAAACATGTCTATATTTTACCAATGTAAGTAATTAAAACATGTTGAAAAAATCAATCAAAAATTTTGATATCAATTGAATGATGTAAACATATAGGTAATCTTGATATCAATTGTAAAGCTTAGTATACCAATAATTCAAAGTTTTTCATTGGAGCATATGATACCAAAAAAAAGTATCATTTTCAATCCTTTTTCAACATAAAGTGTGGGAGTAAAATACTAAAGGTAAACAAAACTAATTAAAGATGAAATGTATGAATTTTCTCCCCTTTATGAAATACCAAACAAAATGATGCATAAGCTTGCATAAGATACCAATTGAAACATAATCAATTAAAATATAATAGTCATTTAAGAAATCAAGCTTAGCATAATTAGAATTTATGCTCAAAGATATAAAGATATAGTAAGCACAAATAAAGCATATATATATATATATGTGTGTATGAAAAATTTAATATCAATCGAAATTGATATTATTTGAAGTGTAAGCATACATATATAAAAACATATATGAGTATACAAAAGTAATGTCAATAGTGATACCAATTGAAAAGATCCAATAATACCAATTGAAACATAATAAGATCAAGTGTATAACTCATACTTCCTACCACCCATTTCATGCACATGTTTAAAAGGATTTTCAATAATAAGCATACAAGGCATGGTCGGCCAACCAACCGCCCTTTGATGGGAAGGGGTTTTCAAAAATAAGTTTGAAAATATAGTATATTTGAAAAACTCTACCATAATGAAGAATACGAACTAGTTATATGAAAATTTTGTAAACTAGTACGAAATCCTTCAAGTAAGGAATAAAATAAAAATATATTTCATGAAAAACATGTAGATCACATGATCACCAAACACTCAAAATCTATATAGCATATATAGTCTCATGAAAACAAATCATGAGTAAACACAAATGATGTGAGTGTACAAGTATAAAGTGAAATACATTATCATGAAACTAGGCAATCGAGCTTAAAATGAAATTCCTTAAAACATGAAAGTCATCAAAACTAGAATCCTTCAAGGTATATGTATGTTTTGTACAAACTAGAGTATACATACATATCCAAAACACGAATGAGTCCACAAAAGTATATGCATAAAGGCAAGTGGCTCAAGGATGTATAAGTATAACTAATAGTTTAGACAAAATAGACATATACATGAAGTTAAACATAAACATGAAAAACATGTATAAAATAAGAATACAAGTCAAATGTATGAATCATCAAAACTAGGCTATACTAGTACATCTAATTGTAGGCTGTCTAAAATTAAGCCATTGAAAAGCAGAATTCCAAGACGCAAGGTTAATCTTACCCGCGTCTCAGCCGCTCCAAGGCGCGAGGGTCGAAACCCGCGTCTCAACACCTAGGCGCGAGGGTCCAAAGCCGCGTCTCAGCACCAAGGCGCGAGGGTCCAAACCCGCGTCTCAACATCAAGGCGCGAGGGCCGAAACCCGCGTCTCAACAGCTCCAAGGCGCGTGGGTTGACACCTGCGTCTCAGTTGTAACCGTCCCGATTTTAGGGCCAATCACGGCCACATAACGGGGAAGGTTAGCCCCCATTATGGAGTATTTTTAGGAGGCACGTACGCCCCTGAAACCCCTATAAATAGCCCCGTTGCTATGAAGAAGGGGTCGGATTTTCAGTCGGAGGATTTTTGGGAGAAAAGAACTCTGAGAGAAAAGAGAGAAACCCTTCAAAGAACTTGTTGTGTTCAAGTTGCTCTTTGCCTACCTTCTCTTTGAGAGTTTTGATAGACAGAGCTGTGTTACTCCGTCAACCACCCGAAGAGAAAAGCCCCAGAAGATCTCGACGGTCACCCGGTCAACGGAGAACAAGATTCACTCTCCATCGCCACACGAAGAACCCAGTCTTAAACAAAGGGAGGATTCAAGACTCAACATCCTCCCTCCCTTGTAATCGGAAGACCGATCTGTTGTAATTTTCTATCCAATCAAAAGAATTTTACAATTTGATCCCCTCTTTTCCGACGCATACAAGAGATGGCGATCCGCTGGGGACTACATTTGTCACTGACGAACAAATCGTGGCGCAAGGTGACGTCCTCCATAAGGGAAAGATGGTCGAATCGCTCGTCGTCGAGTTCGACCAGGCAAAATATGAAGAGTTTCTCTCTTCCGACTCTAAGAGCCCAAAGACCCGCGTCTGTCGCAGGGTCTCTACGGGGACTTGCCCAGAAATCCGCTCTGAGACTCTCTCGGGCGCTGCTGCTGTGAAGGGTGTCGCGGCCAACTGTGTCAAGCAGGATACGCGCGCCAACGTCTCTCAGGAGGCCCGCGTGGTCTCAGGCACAACTGCCGTTGCGACCAACCGCGCCATGCGAAACACACGCGTCAACGTCTCTCAGGAGACCCGCGTGGTCAAAACCTCTGGTGTTCACCCAGTCCACCCTCTCCCTCAGCATCAAGTCATCGTTGGTTTCTCCCCACCTCCACGACACAACCGAAACGCTGAGCGTCGACAGAGGAGGCGTGCGCGTCAACTGCAAGTTGGAACCTCTGACCGTCCAACTGAAGCAGGACGCGAAGCTCAATCCGGTGCCTTGGTCACGCCACGTCCAGCACGAGACTCCCCAAATTAGGCCCTCTGAAGCCCAACTCACCAAACGCCGAGGCGAAGCCTGCGCGCCTCGTCAAGTGCAAGAGGCACGCGCCCTTAGGCGTGGGGCCCAGCAGCCCACTCACTCTCAAGCGTCTTTGCCCCGACGCACCAAGCAGCAACGCGACAGTCGCGTCTCATCTCAACAGAGACGTCAGACACGCGTCGTACAGCTGCGGCGCGAGAATCACGTCTCTGAATCCCGCGTCCAGGCTGTACAGCACAAAGATGCCTCGCGCCCTTGAAGTTGCGAGGCTAATCTCTTCGATCCTCTCTCCATGGATCTAAGAGATTACTTGACGAAAAAAGAAGTGCTAATCAAATCACTTCATCATGTTGCTGCCAACGGCTCATCTCTATGCTCTCCGAGTGCCGTTATAATTCAGGTGTGAACCAGCAGTCTTTGGTTAGACAACTGACCCTGATTCCCCCCTCAGCCAAAAGAAGACGCTCTCACAGGCGGAGGACATTCTCTGACACTGAGTATCCAGAGCTCACTGCTAACATGGCAAGCAGGAGCAGGGAAAACAGCATGTAGTCAGCTCTGACGAGTCTGACTCTGAACCGGAAGGAGTGTACCGACACACTCGCACCCGGACCGGGGCCATTCCCCCGATTGACTATAATGCCCTGGCCTGGGGCGTTAAAATGAATGACTCTCATTCTGCTGTTGCAGAATCGCAGGCCTCGAATTCTTCCATCGAGAAGGAGGCCTTCACCTACATGACGAGCACTCCTGAAGAGACAGCCCGGCGCCTAGAGCTGCAAGCCCAGGTCCAGAAGGAACAACTTGAGATGATTCGTGCTCAGCAAGAATCCATCGACTCTCTCAAGCAAATGCTCGCACAGCTGCTCGAAGACAGGAAGAAATCTCCCCCTAAAAAGTCTAAGGGCAAACTAAAAGAGGGAGAAAGCTCATCTTCCGAACACTCCGAGAAGAAAGGGCAACCCTCCTCTGGTTCGTCTAAGTCCTCGTCGCAGGAAAAGAACGATCAAGACCAGGGAAAGGTTCATTCTAAAAGAATGAATCAGTTGGAGCAGCGCCTTGAAGCCCTTACCAATCGGAAAGGTCTCCAAGAAGCAGAGGTGGTCCGCCCATATCCAGCCGAGTGGGACCTGATTCCATATCCGCCCAAGTTCAAGCTCCAACCCTCCAAGCATTCGATGGGAAGGGTTCACCGAACCAACACATCTACTATTTCAAGTCCCAAACTGGGAATGTGGTAGATAACGACGCCATCCTGGTGCGTTTATTCATCGGCACCCTAAAAGGGCTGGCCTTTGAATGGTTCATGAAGCTTCCAGAAGGCTCCATCAGAATTGGGGCGACTTGGAGAAGCTCTTCTTAACTCGCTTCTTTGAAGATGACTCGGAGGTCAACATGCCTACCCTTTTAGCCACCAAGCAGCGAAAGGGAGAGTCCGTTAAGTCTTTCGTGGAAAGATTTCGGAACGTGGCACTCCGATGCCCGAGCGGTATGACCCAGGTTACGCTGGTGGAAACATGCCGCCACAATCTCCAAACCTCACTCCTTACTCAAATAGGAATTGCTGAAAGCTGCACCTGAAATAATTAGTCCAACAAGGTGAACAGGCTGAGGAGATTGTCGCCCGCATCAGAGCGGAAGAAAACAAACCCAGGCCTGAAAGGTCAACGAGGCGTGCGCCAGACACATCCCTCCAAGCCAAAAGGAAGGATAACTTGGCAGCAGAAACCAAATCCCCTGCTAAGCCTCAACCGGTCAAAGGAAGTGGCTCTACAAGCCAACCACGGGCCAACAAGCAGTATTCCTTCAAGGATGAACATGTCGACTCGCTCTTCAAATTACTCAACAAAAGCAATCGACTGAAGCTTCCTGAGGCTAGGCGCCCCGAGGAAGTCGGTAAAACCGACAATCCCAGCTACTGCATGTACCACAGGATGTTGGAACACCCTACCAAGAGCTGTTATGTCTTCAAGGACATCCTTCAGGCCCTGATTGACGCGGAGGTATTGAAACTCCGACCAGAGCAGAAGAAGGTGACGGCTAATATGATGTCAGTTCTCCAGTTTGGGAGACAACCCCCAACACCCTCTGGAGTAGTCCCTATCCCAAGAGGAGAGCTGAGAATGGTCAACACAGACCTGCACCAGCAGCAAGAAAAGGGCCTGGTACATGTTCCCACACCTCAGGGAGAAGTCATGTGGGTTCATCCCGACCTTATTGATGGTCAGCAATGGACTACTGTAACCAGCAGGAAATCCAAATGCAAAGCAAAGGCTTCATCTTGCAACGTAGTGTGTGCCTCTTCTCGAGAAGCGAAAACTGATATTCCCCCACTGACCGACTCAGAAGAGGAGACAATAGTTCTGGCCGCAGAACCTAGTCAGCTGGTAGCAGAAACCCTTTCGGGTCAGCCATATTCGAAAAAGTATGGCGAAACAGCGGTAACTCCTCCAAGACCCGCCGCAGAGCCAGCCAAGCCCTCTACGAAGCAACCCGGGGAGAAACAGAAAGAACTTCGATTTCTCGAGTTCTTTTGAAGGACGTAGCGGAAGGTTCCACAGCACCTTACCGCTTTGATGTCCTGGCTCAGTTAGCCAATATCCCAGCACGGATTACTCTTTATGAGCTTCTTAGACTATCAAAGTCGACCAGAGAAGCTCTACAAGAAGCTCTGGCTAATGCTGAGGTCTTCATGACCCAGCTACCGAAGGAGGAAGATGTAGAGGATTGCCTCCACGCCTCCCAAAATATTCCCTGCATTACCTTCACGACAGAAGACATGCAAGTCAAAGGGAAGTATGATCGACCCTTTACTTCACAGGGTATATTGGATCATCTGAGGTGAATCGCATCCAGGTAGATCCCGGGTCTGCGTTGAGCATCATGCCTCGCAGAGTCATGCAGCATCTCGGAATTCCCACTCACCGTTTGAGCCCTACCCAGATGACCATTTATGGGTTCAATGCCAATAGTACCCGTCTGATGAAGAAAGTCAAGCTCAAATGTCAGATTGGGGACCTAAGGTCAGAGGTGACATGCTATGTCATAGATGCTGACACCTCCTACAATCTACTGCTGGGAAGACCCTGAATTCATCGCAATTCTATCGTTCCCTCTACTCTCCACCAAGTCATGAATACATTGACGGGAGTGGAAAGGTGCGAACGCTGATTGCCGATAGGCATCCGTTCAAGGGAGTGGAGAATTATTTCACAGATTCCCTCATGTATCAGGAATCTGTGGAAATAGATGAAGTCCCGCAACCAGAGGAACCAGACTGGCAATGAAGCCGACACCGAGCTGGAGGAAGATGAGGTGTGTGGGAGCTAGATCCACCTGTAACGGGCACTAATAAGCCCGATGTTGATAATACCTCCGCCGATGATGTAGGCGGTTGGTACCTTAATGAAGAATTGGATTTAGCGTATTTTTCTATATTTGCTTCTGATTCAGTGCCGTCAGACACTAGCACCGACATGGATGACGATCTCTGGTCAGCAATGGGTGCTTTGACATCATTGCGTGTACCAGTGAAATCGTCCTTTGAAACATGTCGAAATGTCAGCGATGCGCAACAATCAATATTCATGTTTCCCGCGAGAAGGAAGGGCCAAAGACCAATTCCTTTTGGACGAATTGACTCCGAGCCAATGGACCATGAAGAATCAGAAAGCGAGCAGGAATCCCCTCAGTTTGGTCATTATGAGCCAAAGACACTCAGAATGATGAAAAACATGGGTATGACCTAACCAGCAGACTCGGGTTGAACTTCGGCAAAGGAAGGAGGACGCTACTTCGATCCTTTGTGCCAAAAGGAAAAGCACCCGATTATTATCATCGGACGCGCAGGGGGTTGGGCTACGTATCAACTCCGGCTCCATCAGCCTCTGATTCTCGAGAATCGTCAGGTCACGATTACTCTTCAGGCACGTCATCATGGGAGTCAGATGCTAGTGTCGGCAACATCTTCAAAGAACTTTCTGTGAACATGGTTTCAACAAGCCACTTGGAAGACGGAGATGAAGAAACGATCCAATCTGATACAGATCCTTGGATCAAACATTTAAATACTCTTTGGGATACCCGCTTTGAGCAGCGCGAGCCACCCACAGAAGACAAAATTGTTCAGATCAATCTGGGGGATGAGGCTAATCCTAAGCCCATCTTCATAAGCGACGGCCTGTCACCGTCAGAGAAAAAGGATCTAATATCTCTTGTTCAAGAGTATAAAGATATCTTCGCTTGGAATTACGAAGACATGCCTGGACTTGATCCTCAAGTGGCTATGCACCGCCTCAACATCAATCCAGACGTAAAGCCTGTCAAACAACAGCAGTGACGGTTCCGTCCAGAGATAATGGAGGCGATTCAATCAGAAGTCAGAAAGCTTATAGATTATGGCTTCATCAGGGAAGAGCAACATCCCGATTGGGTAGCCAACATCGTCCCCGTTGCTAAGAAAAACGGAAAGATCCGATCTACATCGACTTCCGTGATCTAAATGAGGCTTGTCCCAAAGACGAATTCCCACTGCCAATCACAGATGTTATGATTGATAATACTTGTGGATTCGAACGAATGTCCTTCATGGACGGGTTCTCAGGATACAATCAAATCAAAATGTATCCTGACGACGAAAAGCACACCTCCTTCAGGACACCATTGGGGTATACTGCTACACCGTCATGCCCTTCGGACTGAAGAATGCGGGGGCAACATATCAAAGGGCCATGAACGCCATTTTCCACGAGCACATGCGCAAAACAGTGGAATGTTATGTTGATGACATCAAGGTGAAAAGTCGCGCTAAGGTGATCACATAGCTGATCTAAAAGTTGTCTTCGACATCATGCGAGCTTATCAATTGAAGATGAATCCCACCAAGTCCTTCCTGGGGGTAGCCAGCGGCAAGTTCCTAGGGTTTGTTGTAACCTCCACCGGAATCCATTTAGACCCGGAAAAGGTTCGCGCTATCCAGGAGATGCAACCTCTGAGAAATCTCAAGGAACTCAGGGGATTGCAAGGACGATTGGCGTACATCCGCAGTGTAATACCCCGTTTCCGGAATACGTACTTAGTTGCGTATTCAGGTTTCCAGTCGTATTTTTTCGATTTGTTACCTGTATTTATTCTGTATGATGAATTCCTTATATGATTGTTTTTGTTTTGGATTTGGATTCGTGGACACGGAGTCAGCCCTAGTCTGAACCGAAGGACCCGATCCTAGTATATTACCCGATTTGGCCTTTCCGGTGTTTAAATTTGACCGGTTCAGTTCCAAAGATTTTCCAATATTTTAGATTTTATATGATTTTCTGGAATTATCTTGGATTAAAAGGAATTTCTCCAAAACCGGTATCGGCCAGTACCGCTGACCGATTCCCGGATTTTTATTTTACAAACGGCTTGGAATTTCATGATGGTTCTTTAGACTTATTTCTTAGAATCATATTTCTTACTTACATTCTTTTTCTGAGGATTTTATGATTTATGAAAATTCCAACGGAGTCGGTAAATTATTGATTCCAGGATTTTTAGTTTCAAAAAACTATAAGGTATTTCTTCAAACGGATTTCACTATTGGTCTTTATATATATTATTGATTTTTGGTAATTATTTCGGGTCGTTCCGAGATACTTGAATTTCGGACGATTCCGGTATTTTTCCCGAAAGGTTTCCGCATCCGCAACTGAGTCCCGGGAATCCGCCACTTCCATTATTTTCATCTTCTTTCCCAAGAAAATATCTTCTCATTATAATTTCTTTTCCATTTTTTCCTTTCCTTTATTTTCTTTCCTTCCTCCACTAACCAAAGCCTTTTCCTATTTTCCAATAATTCCAATTTTCCACATAATCCCACTCACTTTCACCTAATCCCTTTTTAAATCCCACTCATTCTCTCTCCCCCATGGCCGGCCAAGTGGCCAAGAGAAGGACACTCACCTCACCTCCACTTTGCAATAAGCCCTCCCCTTTCATTTAATTGCAACACCTTTACAAAATCCAAATCCCATATATACATTTCCTTTTCATTTCAATCCCTTTCTTTCATTTCTCTTCACCAAAAGCCAAACCCTAGCTTTCACCACCCCCATCTCCTTCATCTCCACCAAGGCAACCACCACCACTTCTCCAACCTAGCTTCATCTTCTTCTTCCTTCATCACCATGGAAACCACCACCACAAGGTCAACACACCAAAAGACTCCCACCTTTCCTTTCATCATCAACCTCCATCACTTGGTGCCTTTTGGTGAGTAATTCAATCACAAGACTTGGTTATTTCTTAGCATGCTTAAGTTCACATATGTTCAATTATGCCATCAAAATCATATTTTTAACCATCAAACCCAAACCCTAGGAAATCTGTTCTGTTTGCTGTTTCCAGTCAATTAGTCGACTTGACCTAGAACCTAGTCGACTAGAAACCCTTAGCTGAAACGTAGCTTTTTCTGAAACACAGTATTAGTCGACTTGCCTTAGATTCTAGTCGACTATAGATCCTTAGTCGACTACACTCTTGACCCTAGTCGACTAACCTTGTCCTGAATCAGAAACCCCAACTTTCTGTATCTCAGTTCTAGTCGACTTGACCATACTATTAGTCGACTTTAGAGTATCTGTTAGTCGACTACCCTTATGACTCCAGTCGACTAACTATTCCCTGAAACCAAACCAAACTCTCTGGATCACAGTATTAGTCGACTACCCCATATTCATAGTCGACTAACCCCTCTGTTAGTCGACTACTCTTCCAACCTAGTCGACTAATTCTGGCTGTCTGTTCTGATTGATTACTTCCTTGGACATGAACCTAGCCTATAGACTTATATCATATGTTAGTATTGTTTGACTTGTCATTTGACGAACATCATCTTACCTTTCCTTTCTCTCTCCTCTTCTCTCTACATATTTATATCAGGTTTTGTGGCGCACCCCAAGCTTCCGTGGATTACGGCTCTTTCGGTATTTTGGAGTTTAGGCGAGTGTTCTCACTCGCTACCCTCTTACTGCTTATTTCATTGATTATGCGCATGTTCTCGCTTTAGCTTTCATGTATTTTATTTCATGTTCTATATCTTTTATTGCTTTATGCTATGCGTGGCCGACCCTTCGTGGTCGTTGGACTTGTTGGACTTTGGGTCCTTACTTTTATATTACCACTTGGCATTACTTTAGACCTGTTAGTTATGTGCTACCATTTGACATATGTATATCACCTGACATCTAGTGTGTTATCACCTGACCACTTGGCATGCTCTATGGCAAGACCCTATTGGTATGACCTGACTTACCCAGACTATTATCAATCTCTTGACATAACTTGCCACCTGATTACTATCAATCTCTTATATGCTTGGTTGCTTGGTAATTATCATCATCCTGTCATGCTATCACTTTACACCCAGCATGATATACTTGACTTGTGATTATCATTCTTACGGGAACTTGACTTATTATCCTGTATCATGATCAGTGACTTGTTTTCCTGCTTTACATGCAGTGACCTGACTATGTTATACTTATGTACTCCTGATCATGTCTATTTCCTGTTTTTCCCGTAAAGTGATAATTAAACTATTGAATCTTAAAATGGACCAACTTGTATTGGGTCGGGGGAAACATGCGGATATCGATATGTGTTCGTGTTTACAGTGGCATTAGGTTGTGCACTATATATCCGGTCTTACCTGTGGTACTCCAGGGGACCGAGGGGAGTGCTTTCTCCCTTTCCTGTTTACTGTCATGACAAGGGCATACATAAGCCCTCCTGTTTAGCCTTGCGGCAGGTTCCGTCTTCAAGCAACGGAACAATCCTGGGCCGTGGTCCGGGTATGCACGGGACCCACTGTAAACATAGTTCGTTGATACAACCGCTGTTTCCAATAACACCTCGACTTGCTTATATATGGATGTATGTGAGTTGGCCGTACACCGAGACACATACCGAGATATATGGGTTAGACGAGTATAATAAAGTGTCATAATAACCGGCTCTTTAAGTTGTAAGTAGAGGTATGTGGAATGGGACGCATACCAAAGCCTGCAACTTAAACGGCTATGAATCTGTGATGTGCCTTACCGTATTTGATTCGGGACTTTATATCGGATTTCCTGTTTTATGAGTATTATGTTATAACCACCTGGTAGCTCGGATTGGTTTTATTCGGATTTCCTGTTTTATGATTATCCTGCCCATATATTCATACCTGCTCTAACCTATCTGCCTCCTGAGTATTTCCTACTTGATATCACTTGATATATGCATTATTGTGCTCACCCTGCTTCACCACTTGGTTTTGCTTCTACACTCGCCTGGGGAGTATCATTTGACTCCCCTGGATTCTCACGTCCAGGTCCTGGAGCCCGGAGCGTGTGGATTTCTCCCTTTGCTGATCAGAGTAGCGCAGCGGTAGCGTGGACCTCCAGCCGACCGTCCTGAGCCACATCCTTCCAGGCCCCCCTGTGAGTCTCTCGAGTTTTCCTTTTTAAACTCGTGAGTACCTTTATGCTGTTTTACTCTTGTACATCTGCTTGTATTCCCGCATTTGCGCATATTAGTGATATGATATTCATGTAATATTAGATCACTACTGGTGATAATTCTGTAATTGTTTATATGTGTTGGAATGTATAATGCACCAATTGCTTCCGTACTCTGATTCTTGTCTGTACTGATGCTTAGCGTATATACGGGAGGGTAATTCTGACCTACGTATATACGTTGCAGTGACGTCCCGTATCGCCGGGATCGGGGCGTTACAGGTTGGTATCCGAGCTTAGGTCAACTTAGGCTCGTCAGAGCTTAGGTCAGCTTAGGCTCTAAACCTCTTCAGTACGTCCAGAAGGCAAATCAATGGTAAAGAGATTTGCAACTGGAATACATGAGTCTTGGTTATACATTCCAACTGCAAGTGCAGAGTTATCTATTTCTTGACTATCTTTCCTTTGATTTCAAATCCCTCCTTGACTATCTTTCCTTTGATTCCAAATTCCTCCTATCCTTTCCCTGTTTGGTTTTATGTTTTGGTTTTATGAAGCCTTATACTATCTTAAGATATGACTAGACTAGGAAGGTAGCGGCTGGTTCTGAATGAAGCTATTTTGTGATCTCTTCGGCCATTCTATGAAGCTTGGTATTCTCCAGATCGATCTTGATCTGGCTATCTTTCAGAGGACAGCAGTCGGATTCTTAATTATCGGTCTTTATTATGCTCAGGATTTTCGGGGTTTTCTTTATTACACAGCCACGACATCATCAGTATTCATTTATTTCACAGCCACGACATCATCAGTATTATTCAGCATTATTCTAAAGATTTATTACACAGCCACGACATCATCAGCCGGAAATGCAGAGTATGATTATTATTCAGTTGACTTGAGAGCCCTACCTATAGTGCTTCATATCTTAATTGGTATAGATTCCACCTTTGTCCCCTTTGTATTCAATTTACCCCTTAACGAAATTGCGAGGACGCAATTTTTGTAAGGTGGGTGGATTGTAATACCCCGTTTCCGGAATACGTACTTAGTTGCGTATTCAGGTTTCCAGTCGTATTTTTTCGATTTGTTTCCTGTATTTATTCTGTATGATGAATTCCTTATATGATTGTTTTGTTTTGGATTTGGATTCGTGGACACGGAGTCAGCCCTAGTCTGAACCGAAGGACCCGATCCTAGTATATTACCCGATTTGGCCTTTCCGGTGTTTAGATTTGACCGGTTTCAGTTCCAAAGATTATTTTCTAATATTTTAGATTTTATATGATTTTCTGGAATTATCTTGGATTAAAAGGAATTTCTCCAAAACCGGTATCGGCCAGTACCGCTGACCGATTCCCGGATTTTTATTTTACAAACGGCTTGGAATTTCATGATGGTTCTTTAGACTTTATTTCTTAGAATCATATTTCTTACTTACATTCTTTTTCTGAGGATTTTATGATTTTATGAAAATTCCAACGGAGTCGGTAAATTATTGATTCCAGGATTTTTAGTTTCAAAACTATAAGGTATTTCTTCAAACGGATTTCACTATTGGTCTTTATATATTATTATTGATTTTGGTAATTATTTCGGGTCGTTCCGAGATACTTGAATTTCGGACGATTCCGGTATTTTTCCCGAAAGGTTTCCGCATCCGCAACTGAGTCCCGGAATCCGCCACTTCCATTATTTTCATCTTCTTTCCCAAGAAAATATCTTCTCATTATAATTTCTTTTCCATTTTTCCTTTTCCTTTATTTTCTTTCCTTCCTCCACTAACCAAAGCCTTTTCCTATTTTCCAATAATTCCAATTTTCCACATAATCCCACTCACTTTCACCTAATCCCTTTTTAAATCCCACTCATTCTCTCTCCCCATGGCCGGCCAAGTGGCAAGAGAAGGACACTCACCTCACCTCCACTTTACAATTAAGCCCTCCCCTTTCATTTAATTGCAACACCTTTACAAATCCAAATCCCATATATACATTTCCTTTTCATTTCAATCCCTTTCTTTCATTTCTCTTCACCAAAAGCCAAACCCTAGCTTTCACCACCCCCATCTCCTTCATCTCCACCAAGGCAACCACCACCACTTCTCCAACCTAGCTTCATCTTCTTCTTCCTTCATCACCATGGAAAACCACCACCACAAGGTCAACAACACCAAAAGACTCCACCTTTCCTTTCATCATCAACCTCCATCACTTGGTGCCTTTTGGTGAGTAATTCCAATCACCAAGACTTGGTTTTTCTTAGCATGCTTAAGTTCACATATCATGTTCAATTATGCCATCAAAATCATATTTTTAACCATCAAACCCAAACCCTAGGAAATCTGTTCTGTTTGCTGTTTCCAGTCAATTAGTCGACTTGACCTAGAACCTAGTCGACTAGAAACCCTAGCTGAAACGTAGCTTTTCTGAAACACAGTATTAGTCGACTTGCCTTAGATTCTAGTCGACTATAGATCCTTAGTCGACTACACTCTTGACCCTAGTCGACTAACCTTGTCCTGAATCAGAAACCCCAACTTTCTGTATCTCAGTTCTAGTCGACTTGACCATACTATTAGTCGACTTAGAGTATCTGTTAGTCGACTACCCTTATGACTCCAGTCGACTAACTATTCCCTGAAACCAAACCAAACTCTCTGGATCACAGTATTAGTCGACTACCCCATATTCATAGTCGACTAACCCCTCTGTTAGTCGACTACTCTTCCAACCTAGTCGACTAATTCTGGCTGTCTGTTCTGATTGATTACTTCCTTGGACATGAACCTTAGCCTATAGACTTATATCATATGTTAGTATTGTTTGACTTGTCATTTGACGAACATCATCTTACCTTCTCCTTTCTCTCTCTCTTCTCTCTACATATTTATATCAGGTTTTGTGGCGCACCCCAAGCTTCCGTGGATTACGGCTCTTTCGGTATTTTGGAGTTTAGGCGAGTGTTTTCACTCGCTACCCTCTTACTGCTTATTTCATTGATTATGCGCATGTTCTCGCTTTAGCTTTCATGTATTTTATTTCATGTTCTATATCTTTATTGCTTTATGCTATGCGTGGCCGACCCTTCGTGGTCGTTGGACTTTTGGACTTTGGGTCCTTACTTTTATATTACCACTTGGCATTACTTTAGACCTGTTAGTTATGTGCTACCATTTGACATATGTATATCACCTGACATCTAGTGTGTTATCACCTGACCACTTGGCATGCTCTATGGCAAGACCCTATTGGTATGACCTGACTTACCCAGACTATTATCAATCTCTTGACATAACTTGCCACCTGATTACTATCAATCTCTTATATGCTTGGTTGCTTGGTAATTATCATCATCCTGTCATGCTATCACTTTACACCCAGCATGATATACTTGACTTGTGATTATCATTCTTACGGGACTTGACTTATTATCCTGTATCATGATCAGTGACTTGTTTTCCTGCTTTACATGCAGTGACCTGACTATGTTATACTTATGTACTCCTGATCATGTCTATTTCCTGTTTTTCCCGTAAAGTGATAATTAAACTATTGAATCTTAAAATGGACCAACTTGTATTGGGTCGGGGGAAACATGCGGATATCGATATGTGTTCGTGTTTACAGTGGCATTAGGTTGTGCACTATATATCCGGTCTTACCTGTGGTACTCCAGGGGACCGAGGGGAGTGCTTTCTCCTTTCCTGTTTACTGTCATGACAAGGGCATACATAAGTCCCTCCTGTTTAGCCTTGCGGCAGGTTCCGTCTTCAAGCAACGGAAACAATCCTGGGCCGTGGTCCCGGTATGCACGGGACCCACTGTAAACATAGTTCGTTGATACAACCGCTGTTTCCAATAACAACCTCGACTTGCTTATATATGGATGTATGTGAGTTGGCCGTACACCGAGACACATACCGAGATATATGGGTTAGACGAGTATAATAAAGTGTCATAATAACCGGCTCTTTAAGTTGTAAGTAGAGGTATGTGGAATGGGACGCATACCAAAGCCTGCAACTTAAACGGCTATGAATCTGTGATGTGCCTTACCGTATTTGATTCTTCGGGACTTTATATCGGATTCCTGTTTTATGAGTATTATGTTATAACCACCTGGTAGCTCGGATTGATTTTATTCGGATTTCCTGTTTTATGATTATCCTGCCATATCTATTCATACCTGCTCTAACCTATCTGCCTCCTGAGTATTTCCTACTTGATATCACTTGATATATGCATTATTGTGCTCACCCTGCTTCACCACTTGGTTTTGCTTCTACACTCGCCTGGGGAGTATCATTTGACTCCCCTGGATTCTCACGTCCAGGTCCTGGAGCCCGGAGCGTGTGGATTTCTCCCTTTGCTGATCAGAGTAGCGCAGCGGTAGCGTGGACCTCCAGCCGACCGTCCTGAGCCACATCCTTCCAGGCCCCCTGTGAGTCTCTCGAGTTTTCCTTTTTAAACTCGTGAGTACCTTATGCTGTTTTACTCTTGTACATCTGCTTGTATTCCGCATTTGCGCATATTAGTGATATGATATTCATGTAATATTAGATCACTACTGGTGATAATTCTGTAATTGTTTATATGTGTTGGAATGTATAATGCACCAATTGCTTCCGTACTCTGATTCTTGTCTGTACTGATGCTTAGCGTATATACGGAGGGTAATTCTGACCTACGTATATACGTTGCAGTGACGTCCCCGTATCGCCGGGATCGGGGCGTTACACGCAGGTCATCTCAAACCTCTCCGGAAAATGCCAACCCTTCTCTAGCTAATAAAGAAGGGTGTTTCATTCATTTGGGATGACGCTTGCCAACAAGCATTTGAGGAATCAAGCAATATCTCACACAACCACCAGTCCTCGCAGCTCCGATATCCGGAAAATCTTTCCTGGTATACGTCCGAGCAATGGATCATTCTTTGGGAGCTCTACTAGCTCAGAATGACGATCAAGGACGAGAGCAAGCGATCTACTATCTGAGTAGAATAATGATCGGAGCCGAACATCGGTATAATCCGATCGAGAAGGAATGTTTGGCATTAGTGTTCGCCATTCAGAAAATGTGACACTATCTGGTAGGCTAAACTATAAACGTCATATCAAAAGTCAACCCCCTGAGGTTACTTATGACTAAGCCTTCATCATTGAACGGCCGGCTGGCAAAATGGGCCATATTGCTATCCTATATGAGATGCACTTTTTGCCGCAAAAGGCTATTAAGGGACAAGCGTTGGCGAATTTTCTAGCTGAGCACCCAGATCCGAGGGCAGCCAAAGTCTACGAAGATCTCCCAGATGAAGTGGCCGAAGTCTGTTTGACTCAGACATCGTTTGAAAGTCAAGTATGGCAACTCTTCTTTGACGGTGCATCCAGAACAAGCCCAAAAGGACACATAGTGGCAGGAGTGGAGTAGTATTCGTCTGGCCATAGAACTATGTGATTCCCCGAGCCGTCTCGCTAACTGAGCTTGCTCCAACAATGTGGCGGAGTACAACGCTCTTTGATTGGGATGGGATGCAATTCGCCGATGAGATGGCGTTAAAAATCTCGACGCATA
This sequence comes from Agave tequilana, assembly GCA_038442645.1. Classification (NCBI taxonomy): domain Eukaryota; kingdom Viridiplantae; phylum Streptophyta; class Magnoliopsida; order Asparagales; family Asparagaceae; genus Agave; species Agave tequilana. The sequence continues at coordinate 67,439 of JAVJIF010016314.1, forward strand.
CGGCGACTCTAAACTCATCGTCAGCCAAGTTCGCGGGGAGTACGAAGTCAGACATGAGGACCTAGTACCCTACTACAATGCAACTATCCACATGGCCGAGAGGTTCACAAACTTCTACATCGACCATGTACCGCGAAGGCAAAATGCGCATGCAGATGCACTCGCATCCCTCGCTGCCTCCTTAGCTCTTCCAGCTGGAGCAATGGAGAAGATATTCGTCTACAGCCACGATCTGTATTGCCCGAGAATTGCTCTTGAGGATTACCAGGAACCAACAGGAGATTCTCAAAGCAAAGAAGCGCTGGAATTGTCAACTGGTCCAGAGCCTAGAGACTGGCGATACCCCTACATTGATTATGTCCTGTTTGGCATCCTGCCTGAGGATACCAAGGAAGCGGCTTGCCATTCGAAGGAAAGCCCCTAAATTCTACTATAATGCGATTACACGAACACTGTATCGTCGATCGCATGACGGGATCTTGCTTCGTTGCCTTTCACAAAAGGAGGCACAGGAGGTATTGAAAGAAGCCTATGACGGCATGTGTGGAGCCCATCAACCTGGTCCAAAACTGCATACCGACTCCAAAGGTTGGGATATTATTGGCCCAAGATGATTGTCGACGCCATCACCTACGCCAAAAGATGTCACGCCTGCCAAGTACATGGCGATTTCATCCATCAAGCACCAGGCTACCTTCACTCCACGGCTTCTACTTGGCCATTTGAAATGTGGGGAATGGATGTGGTTGGCCCTATCAGCCTACCGTCATCAAAAGGACATCGGTTTATTTTGGCAATAACCGATTACTTCTCCAAATGGGCTGAGGCCGTTCCATTGAAGGAGGTGAAGTCATCTGATGTGATCAAGTTCGTGAAACATCACGTCATTTATCGTTTTGGGGTACCTCGGCGAATTGTCCACGACAACGGACCCCAGTTCATCAGCCAGGCTTTCGTGAGATTCTGCGCAAGTTCAGAATCCAGAGTGTGTCCTCAACGGCATACTATCCCGCCGCTAACGGCCTCGCAGAAGCTTTTAACAAGACCATTGGCAAGCTTCTCAAGAAATTCGTCTCGAAAAGTCAATGTGACTGGGACGACAAGCTGGGTGAATGCTTATGGGCTTATCGCACAACTGTTCGAACCCCAACTAAATCTGCACCATTTTCTTTGGTATATGGGTGTGAAGCCGTGCTTCCACTGGAAATTCAAATTCCATCTCTACGCGTCGCCCTGACAGCGGAGATGACGACGGAGGAGAAGCACCGCATCGACTCCAAGAGTTAGGAGCCTTAGATGACAAACGTCTGCAGGCCCAACAACAAATCGAGCTCTACCAAGCTCGGGTTACCAGAGCCTGCAACAAGAAAGTCAAAGTGCGAACTTTCAAGAAAGGCGATCTTGTCTTAGTTGTCAGAAGACCCATGGTGATGACGCACAAGACAAAAGGAAAATTCAGCCCAAATGGGAAGGACCATTTGTAGTAGAGTCAGTCTACTCAAATGGATCGTATCGCCTCATAACTTCAAATGGCGATACACTCATGATGACAATCAATGGCAGATTCTTGAAGAAGTACTATCCTTAATAGTACTCCTCCCGATCAAGTTCAAAATTACACCTCTGATCAGAACAGAAGAGCTCTTTATTAATATCTGACGCCTCCGACGGCTAAGGATAGAGGAAAATGTTGGCCTTTAAGCCCAACATAAGTCTTCGACAACTCATCATGCTGAGGGGAATAGCATGGCTAGCCCAACTCAAACGGTAGTTGGTAAAGGCATATCAAACCCGTTGACAGCTGAGGATTTGCTACAAATCCTAAGGGACATGCTCCCCTTTGATCCGACGCCTCCAACGGCTAAGGTAGAGGAAAATGTTGGCTTCTAAGTCCAACATAAGTCTTCGACAACTCATCATGCTGAGGGGAAAAGCATGGCTAGCCCAACTCAAACGGTAGTGGTAAAGGCACCTCAAATCCGTTGATAGCTGAGGGTTTGCTAAAAATCCTAAGTGGACTCGACTCCATTCTCCACTCTAAAATCCCTTACCAATTCTCATCCCAAAATGGTAGGTCTACAAAATACAGTCGTCGCCAAGTTAACACTATACTTCTTCTGGCACTTCAAACTCCACTTGTCAATTCTCATCATAGATTGCAAGCCTTCAAAATTTCTCATATCGCAAATCCAAATTTGTCAAGTTAACAGTATACTTCTGACATTTTTAAACTCCACTTGTCAATTCTCATTAATGGAATGACAGGTTCTCAAATTGCTCACATCGCAAATCAATTTCTGTCAAGTTAATACCACACCTCTGACAAATTACTGTTAAGTTAACACTATACTTCTAAACAGTACATCGAGTTTCTGTCAAGTTAATAACACACCTCTGACAGTCACCTTCCTTCAGACTTCCATATCGAAGCTGAAATGAATGATGCTAAGTTTAACACTACACCTCTAACATCCAGGTTATCGCCAAGTTTAACAATACACTTATGGCCATGACTTTTCCCTCGGACTTCCTTGTCGAAGTCGAGATGACTAATGCCAAGTTCAAAATTACACCTCTAGCATTACCCTCATTGTCAAGTTAAACATTACACCTATGACAATGACACTTTCAGTTTCCCAAATGAAGCTAAAATGCTTCTGAGTCAAGTTAATATCACACCTCTGATTCACATTCTTGTCAAGTTAACATCACACTTCTCTGGCAAGACAACTTCAAACCGTTAAGTTAATATCACACCTCTAACGGTAAAAACTTTCCTAGATCCCCCGCAATCTAGCCTCACTTGTTATTCTCGTCAACAGAATAACAAGTCCACTTAAAAAACATGTTAGGTTAACATTACACCATTAGCAGTGTTTTCATTAACTCCCCAGTGATCTAATCAAGTTAATCCTAGACCTCTGATAAAAGTTCATCTTCCCTGGGGTACCAATTCAACCTGTCACTTTCTTTTTATAAAGTGGCAGGAACCACCAAATTATCTTATCTCTGTCAAGTTAATATCACACCTCTGACAGTATTGTGGGGTTCCTCAGATAGGATCTTTTCTCCACAAAATCTGACTTGTTAAAATTTTCATCAAGATTTTTGACAAGCCAAAGATTCTTTGCTTCTATGCGTCTGACTAAAAAGAGACGAAAGAGTTCAAGACAATAGAAGAGACAAAAGAAAAGTGTCACTTTTATTTATATCCAGGCATATGAAAGTGATACAAAACTGCTCTCTTATTCAATAAGATTGAGTGTTATAGATAAAGGAGTACAAAGAAGTCTCTCTCTCAGAGGTTGCACTCACTCCTTAAAGCTGTGTTTGACTCCAAGTACAAGATGTTTGGAAGGGCGCCCAAAGTAGGATCAGACATTGTGGCAATGATCAGAAGCTGGTTGCACCAGATGCAGACGTAAACATCGAAAGAGCCCTCGTTGATAGAGAGCAATGGTGTTCTTGAGGTCTGATGGCAGCAGAATCCTCCGATCCTGCCGGACCATCCGAAGTGGAGGTGCGATCCTCGTTGATGAAACATCTCTTCCGCCAGAAGATCGTCCAATGAGCATGGAGTTCCTCGATGTCACTTCTGGGGTAAGAGAGGACGTTTTAAGACCTCACAGGGGATGCTAACAACCACTATATCCACCGCTACCCCCGCCGCCATCCTTACTCTGACCATGCCATGCCAAGGAGCATGACTGGTGCGTCAAATTCAAAGAGATCTTGGCGAGGGTTAAGTCCCCGTCAGGGACCATGATTTCTTCCTTGTGGATGATGGGGACCATGATTTCTTCTCTTGTGGACGAACATCAACAAGTTCGCCGGCCGATATATTCTCCCACGGGCCCAGTAAACATGAAAAAGGATGATCAAGCTTACCTGCAAGAAGCAACGAAATTAAAGATCTAAAGCTTAGTATACTTCAACAGAAAAACTAAGTGGCAGACGCAGCTATTGCCGAAGGATTTCAGACGCGGGAATGACCCGCGCAGCGAACATCTGCGGCGGCAGAAACAGACGCAATCAAAATTGTGATATACACAGAATTCAGACGCAGTCTCATTTGACATCCACGCTTAAAGGATGAACGTGAAGAGAATCACGCGAGAATTGCCATCTCCCTGTGGATGAACAGGGGTTGCAAGATTCAGGCCTGAGACCTCCAGTCTAAGTTGAGATTTCTCCTAAGTTGACAGCCTCAAGACGCGAGCTCCATATGCAGAGCCTGCGGCCAGGTGTC
>JAVJIF010016315.1:0-47500 GCA_038442645.1 Agave tequilana
ATATGATTCATGTGTGCCTCATTTAGAGCCTTGTCTTTAGAACAAGTGCCTTGATGGAACATGGAGATGGGGATCACCAAACATATGCTATTTGTTGTACAACTTCTTTACTTCAATTAATGAATGTTGTATCTTCTTCCTTAGCATCCCTTGAGTATCGCTCTTTTGATTCCATTATTGAAAGTCTATCTTGTAGGCCTATGACATCTATGAGTCTACAAGACAAGTCCAAGAGTGATCACCCGTCATTCAAGTGGGAAAGTAATTAGACCAACACGCAAGACAAATCTTTGCCGATGAATCAACATGAGGCACGCATTCACCATCACGGAGTTTAGTAAGTTTTTAGCAAGGTAGTAAGGTTAGCTAGTCATGGTTTTCTCCATCTTCAAATCTTTACAAGTTTTCTTTTCTTTTTAGTGTTAATCCAAAAGCCAATCTTGTTTTGATTTCTTTTCATTTCCATCATGAACATATCCACCGATTCTTTCATTTCTTTTTCCATGTTTTATTCATTCTTTTAAGACAAAGAAGAATCTTCGTTTTCTATCTTCACAACGAACCGTAACGCTTCCATCGCAAACTCTCCCTGAGAATTGACTCGGTATAGCCCATGCTATAACGGAGATTGGAAAGGATACATTAATCATATAAATACATTGTGGAGTGATCAAAGCACTTGAGGTTGATTCTAAACCTTCTCTCTTTCAGTTCATATATGTGCAAATACTTCACACAAAATCACACTATCTCCTTTCCTCCAATCACTTAGCATCAAGGAGGTCTCATTTTTATTGAGAAAACTGAGAAAATTACTGTCATAGATTTAATATTAACTTAACCACGAGGTGAATGCTAGAGGTGTGATATTAACTTAGCATTTTACATATCGGCTTCGATAAGAAAGCTCGAGGGAGGATCATTGTCATAGGTGTAGTATTAAACTTAACAATGAAATGGATGCTAGAGGTGTGATATTTAACTTAGCATTGAATGTCTCATTTTCGTAGGGAAAATCGAGAAATCACTGTCATAGGTGTAATATTACTTAACAGAGATTTATTACAAATGAGCATTTTTGGTCAAAGGTGTGTATTAACTTGACTGAGAGATTTTGGTTGACTTGTTATTCTATTGAAGAGAATTAACAAGTTAAAATTTTGGTCCGAGGTGTAGTTTTTAACTTGACCGAAAAATTTTGCGATTTGAGCAGTTTAGTGGACTTATCATTCTATTGAAGAGAATTGACAGGTTGAAATTTTATCAGTTGGGGATATTGAAAGAAATCACTGTTAGATGTATAATGTTAACTTAACAGTGAAGTATGCCAGAGGTATAATATTAACTTGACACATTTGATTTGTAATTATTTCGCTGGAGAAATAATTACAGCCTTTTGAGCTCTTTACCATTTCATGGACGGGAATAGGTAAGGGATTTTGGAGAAAACAGCCGGATTAGGTCCCTCAGGATTTTTAGCAAACCCTCAGCTATCAACGAATTTGGTATGTCTTTACCAACTACCGTTTAAGTTGGGCTAGCCATTCTATTTCTCTCAACATGATGAGTTGTCGAGGATTTTTCATTAAACTTAAATGCCAATACTTCCTCTATCCTTTAGCCATCAGTGGCATCAGATGTGGTGTAGTGTACCTCCTGCAAGTAGGCTCGGGGCCATAGAGGTAGGCATAAATTTCACAGGGGTTTTGTCTGGATATTAGCGTCCTTATGAAGTGTTTTTTGATCCTCATTTGGTTGCAACATTTTGATATGACTGTGGAAACAATGAAAAGGTTCTGTAAAGATGCATCACGAACCTTCTTCGATGAGTTTAGCCTGATAGGTCATCAGATAAACTCATTTGATCCTCTATCTGATCATTCGAACCTTTTTTCATCGAGTTTCGATCGATCAAACAGGAGCAGAGAGGTATGGAACAAGTACATTTGGAAAAGTCAGGCTAGGTAAGCCATCTTTCTAGATGCTTAGGCATGCTTGAATTTCAAAATATAACCTATTCTTCTAAGCTGAAGATAGGTGCATGTAGAGAAGAGTGACAAGGCAAAAACTTGATATCTTGTCTTTGTCTTTTCTTTGATGTTTACATCATACACCATAATGTCACCCACGTTCGATCGACCCGACGTCGATCGATCATAATATGATCCTTTGAAGGAAGAAGCTCTTCTTTGGTACTCTTTCAAATGTCTTGGCTCTCGAAGCTTTGATCAGAGGTGTAGTGTTAACCTGATCATGAGAAGAGTGACAAGGCTAAAACTGAAGTTTCACACTATTTCTCTTCAATATTAACATCAGGCATCGTGATGTTAACAATGTTCGGTTGGCTCGGCATCGGACCGACCGTGATGTGATCCGTTGAAGGAGGAGCTCTTCTTTGGTGCTATTCCAAACATCTTGGATCTCGAAGCTTTGATCAGAGGTGTAGTCTTAACCTGAACACGAGAAAAGTGACAAAGCTAAAACAAAAAATTTCTAACTTTGTCTCTTCAATATTAACATCATGCATCGTGATGTCAACAATGTTCGGTCGGCTCGGCGTCGATCGCCCGTGATGTGATCAGTTGAAGGAAGAAGTTATTTATTAACGCTCTTCAAAATATCTTAGATCTTGAAGCCTTGATCAGAGGTGTAGTGTTAACTTGATCATGACAAGAGTCCTGTTAAGGATAGAACTTTTTTAAGAACCAGCCGTTGATAGGCATCATGAGTGTATCGCCGTCTGGAGTTATGAGGTGATATGCTCCATTTGAGTAGACTTACTTTACGACAAATGGTCTTCTCATTTGAGTTAAAATTTTTCTTTTGTCTTATGTGTCATAACCATGGGTCTTCTTATTGCTAAGACAAGATCGCCTTTCTTAAAAATTCATTCTTTGACTTTCTTATTGAAGGCTTTGAAAATCCAAGCTTGATAGAGCTTGATTTTCTGTTGGGCTTGCAGATGTTTGTCATCTAAAGCTTCCAACTCTTGGAGGCGTAATTGATGCTTTTCCTTGTCTGCCATCTTGGTTGTCAAAGCGACTCGTAAAGATGGGATCTGGATCTCCAGTGGGAGTACAGCTTCACATTCTACACCAAGAAAAATGACGTAGTTTTCGTCGAGGTTCTCACCATTATGCGGTAAACCCATAAGTATTCGCTTAATTTGTCGTCTCAGTCACGTTGACTTTTCAAGATAAACTTCTTGAGAAGCTTTCCAATAGTGTTGTTGGAAGCTTTTACGAGGCCATTAGCGGCTGGATAGTATGTCGTTGATGACACACTTTGAATTTATTACAAAATCTCTAGAATACTTGGTGGACGAATTGGGGGCCGTTATTGTAGACGATTCGTCGGGGCACACAAAAGTGGTAGAGCACATGATGTTTGATGAACTTGATCACATTTGGGATCTTTACTTCCAACAAGGGAACAACTTCAACCTAATTAGAGATGTAATTTGTTATGTCTAAGATGAAGCGGTGTCCTCTGATTATTGGAGGGTTGATAGGTCCAATAACATCCATTCTTCACATCTCGAATGGCCATGAAGAGGATGTTGGATGAAGATATCTTGGTGCTTGATGGACAAAGTTGCCGTGGATCTGATAGGCATGACATCACTTAGCATAAGTGATGGCGTCTAGGATCATCTTCGGTCAGTAATAGCCATGTCTTCTAAATTGGTCTCCAAGCTTAGGTCTGGGTTGGTAAGATCCGTACACACCGCCATGACCTTCTTTGAGCACTTCATGTGCCTCCTTATGTGAAGACATCAGAATAGGATTCTATCATACAATCGGCGATACAATATTCACATAATCGCCTTATAATAGAATCGATGGCTTTTCTTCTGATGGCAGCTGCCTCCTTGAGGTCATCAGGCAATATGCCATACAAGACGAAGTCAATGTAAGGGAATTGCCAATCCCTAGGTTTGAGACTTGTCAAAGTCTCAAGAACCTCTTTAACTTGAAGGTCTCTTCTTAGAGTTTTACTATCTCCAAAGGCGAATTTGCAATGGTACAAGTCGCGACTGTAGATGAGTACTCTCTCTGTGGCTCCCGCAGGAAGGGCCAATGAAGCAGTGAGAGATGCCAGTGCATCTGCATGTGCATTCTGCTGATGCGGTACATGGTCAATATAAAGTATTCAAACTTCTCCGCAATGACAATTATCGTGTTATGATAGGGCACCAAGTCTTCATTTCAGACTTCATACTCCTCACGAACATAGTTGACAATGAGCTTTAAACTGCCATATACTTTAAGATTTTTTACTCCAATCTCTTCAGTAAGTTGCATCCTGATCAAGAGAGCATTGTATTCTGCAATATTGTTAGAACACGGCTCAGTTAACGAGAATGCATGAGGAATCACATAGTTATGTGGGGAGATAAGTACTACCCCCACACCCTGATTATATTTCCTCAGGGTTCGTTCTTGATGCTCTGTCAAAGAATAGTTACCACACATGTTCTTCTGAGAAGGAGTTGATGATGTTACTTCTGCAATCTCACCTGAGAGATTGTTGATTGGTATCCAATGTTGCATATTTTACCACATAATTCCCATGCATTTAGTTAATAAATATATGATTTTTACTCATCTTCTCTATATATTTGGAGGTACACACTCTAATGGAGAGAAAGCCAATAATCACTTTAATTAGCAATAATTAAAGGGATTAAATTCAAGATCAAGATAAAGCCAAGATTTGAATTTGTATTCAGTTAAGATCCGCGCGCCCAATGAAGAATCCAGAAGGCCACGTGGATAACCACCTAACAACCTGATCCCAACAGAAAATCTGGGCTCAACGGCCCAGATTTTGCCGCCATATCTGGGAGATTGCCGCGCGCGCGCACGGCAGTTACAAGTCTGTTGAGATCCGGATTTTGCGCCAACCACCTGGATCTCGAAGCTTTTCTCTGGGGCTATAAATATTGGACCATAGACCTGCGAAGAAAGACAGAATGGAGAAGAGAGGAGAAATTGTTAGTTGTTGTAATTTTCATAGGTTTTTCTCTAGGTTTAGTTCTTTAGTCCCTCTTCTTCTTCCCTAGATACTTTGTAAAAGAGAGAGATTGTGAGAGAGAGAGCTTGTGTAATCAAGGTGTGACAACTTGAAGCAACAAGGATTCATCCATTCTCCTTCCTCTACTTGAGCTTGGTTCTAGTTTACTTGCTTTCTTTAATTGCATTCTTTACTTGCTTGCTTTAAATCCTTGCAATTTAATTCATGCTTTGTTTTACTTTTCTTATGGCTTGTAGCTAATTCTTTCTCCATGTACTAGCTAACCACTAGCCTTGCCATCTTCACTAACTCATGGGTGATTGCTTTATTTCATCTTGCAAGTTGGATGGTCTTCTCTTCTCCGATGGGTTAAACCACCCTTCATCTACATGAGAAAGTAATTAGATCAACACGCAAGACGAAACCTATGCCGATGGAGTGACAACATGAGGCACGCCTTCACTATCACGGAGTTTGGTAAGCTTTGGTAAGGTAGTAAGGTAAGCTAGTCATGGTTTGCTTCTTTAAGTTTCCTTTTCTTTTAGTGTGAATACCAAATCAAATCTTGTTTTTCTTTTCCGACTATTTCCATCATGAATATATCCATCCTTTCTTTAGTTTCTTTTTTATTTGATTCATTATTTTATTAGCATAGAAGAATCTTCGTTTGTTAATAACTTGAAGCAACAAGGATTCATCCATTCTCCTTCCTCTACTTGAGCTTGGTTCTAGTTTACTTGCTTTCTTTAATTGCTTTCTTTACTTACTTGCTTTAAATCCTTGCAATTTAATTCATGCTTTGTTTTACTTTTCTTATGGCTTGTAGCTAATTCTTTCTCCATGTACTAGCTAACCACTAGCCTTGCCATCTTCACTAACTCATGGGTGATTGCTTTATTTCATCTTGCAAGTTGGATGGTCTTCTCTTCTCCGATGGGTTAAACCACCCTTCATCTACATGAGAAAGTAATTAGATCAACACGCAAGACGAAACCTACGCCGATGGAGTGACAACATGAGGCACGCCTTCACTATCACGGAGTTTGGTAAGCTTTGGTAAGGTAGTAAGGTAAGCTAGTCATGGTTTGCTTCTTTAAGTTTTCTTTTCTTTTAGTGTGAATACCAAATCATATCTTGTTTTTTCTTTTCCGACTATTTCCATCATGAATATATCCATCCTTTCTTTAGTTTCTTTTCATTTGATTCATTATTTTTATTAGCATAGAAGAATCTTCGTTTGTTGTCTTCACTACCACTCGTCAAAGCTTCCATCGCGAGCTCTCCCTGAGAATCGACTCGGTATAGCCCTATGCTATAACGGAGATAAGAAAGGGATACATCGAACACATTTACATACACCTTTCTCTCTAACCAAAATGGCGCCGTTGCCGGGGAGAGCAACGTTTTAGGTTTAAAGTGAAGAACTAAACGAATCTTCTTCTCTGTTGCAGGTTACAGGTTGAAGAAACAGAAATCTTACATTGCAGTGACATACAAGTGGACCTGGGCCTCTGCTCTAGAAAGCAGAGACCAGGATCCCTCAGTTTTGCCGCAGATTCTGGAATTGTGCCGCAGATCTGCGGCAATACTGAGCTCACTACTGACCTAATTTCTGCAGGGCTTGCTTCTCTGCAAAATACATCTGCTGCTATACATAATTTCCTGTATTCTTCACCATACTCCTGCTTAATTAAACAACAGTAAAAAAATTGTTGAAATTGTTAAAATTGTTTAGACATTTGCATTTTTAGGCACGTGTCTTTCAATTCTTTACTTTTACTGTTGAAGAGTGCTGGAGGCAAGGTACGTTTCGCATTGCATATAGACTAGGAATCATCTCTTGCTTGATTTTCATGCTTTGAGTGAATCTTAGTGATATTTCTTGTACACTTGCACAAATCAATTCTAAGGGCATAACCCGTAAATAAGATAAGGTGGGGAGTTCATTATCCTTTCCTTAGCCCGAAAATCATTTTCCCAAACACTCACTAACCCAAGCCTAATTTAATAAAAAATGTAGACGTTGGCCCTAGGGACATTTCGGACTCATCTAGGAGATTATCCTAAGGGGAAAAAGTGTTAGAATTTAACTCTTACAAAATCAGTGTCTAGGAAAGAGATTGAGGGCCGAAAGCCCGAAGGTTGGTGGTTACTTAATTAAGGAACGTCTCTGACGGAAAACTCCCAACAACCTTGCCCTTCCCTGGCTGATTAGCTTGTGGTTAAAGTCTACACTGAACCTCCCGTGGACAGTCTATCAGTTAGGAGTCGTCTAGGTCCTAAGTCTACCCTAACTTTGGTTAGAATTTTTTTTTTCTTTTGTTTGTTTGTTTTGTTTGTTTGTTTTTGTGTGTATTGTGTGATATGGCATTCAACAATTCTTTCCATCCTAATAATAATCCATATGTCACACATACTCCATATTCGGATAATTCCAACCCGGTGTTTTACAATATGCACCAACCAACTACACCGGGTTGTCCTTATCCGAATCAATATGACCCATACCCCCCATTTAATAATTATAATTTCCATAATAATTTCAACTCTTCACCGAGTCATTGGGGATTCACGTACCCCGAGTCAAATTCTCAAATTCCTTGTCCACCATATTCACCTTGTCCACAATATTCATGTCCCGTTTCCGCTTCATACACTCCTTTTTTTGAACCTCCATTTGAAGAAAAATCTGAGTTACTGAGGAGTTTAGAAGCCAATTTACAAAGAGCCGAGCAAACACCTTCAGAACCATTGCCTCTCCAATTCTACAGTATTTTCAAAAGTCTTACTCAGTTCCACCTTTTCATTATGAACAACCATTTGTCATGGAAACGAGTAAAGATCTCTTGTGTGAGTCCACTTTTTCATCACCAAACATTTTTGACTCACAATTTCACCATCACTTCCAAGACAACACTTCATCTTTTCATCAAAACAATGAAATCCTCAATTATGGAAAGATGCTTGAAGACATGACTCATGCTCAAAATGCTAGAAATCGTGACATAGATTTGATGATCCAAACTCTTCATTCTCATCCTATTTCTAATGTCACTAGCCACTCTGTTAAAACCAAAAGAGTCATGTAGTCTTGGAAGTCCAAATTCAATTTCAGCACACCCACCTGAACTTGTCCAAACTTCAAATCCCACTGACATTTTGGCTAGTTTTCCTTTTCCTGAAATTGAACTTGAAAATGATTATGATCCTGAACCCCAACTTAGTGATTCAATTCTACTTTCTGATTCAATCATGACTTCCATATCCTTACCTGATTTCACTTCATTTCCCGAATCAGTATTGGATCCAGTACTTATCCATTGTGAAATTGAATCACCAATATCTTATGATGATCATATTGAACTTGACCAATTCCATACTTTCGAAAGTTCCATTGATAAATTGGCAAGTTCACATTTTTGTGGAATTGAATTACATGAGGAATATGATCTTGAACCCCAACTTCGTGATTCGATCCTTCTTTCTGATTCAATAATGACTCCGGTATCTTTACCTGATTTCAATCTTTTCCCGGAGTCGACATTGGATCCTTTCCCAATTCACAATGAAGTTGAATCACCCATCTTTAAGGATCATGTCGAACTTGACCAATTATACCTTTTGAAGATCCTATTGATAAATTGGCAAGTTCTCATTTTTGTGGAATTGAGCTCAATATGGAATGTGACTTTGACTCTCAAACTTGTGATCTAATTCAAATTCCTAAATCATTATTGACTCCTGTTATGTTACCCAATTTGAGCAACATTTTAGAGTCAGTTTTGATTCCCATCCCTCCTGAACTTGAATCACCAATTTTTGATAGTCACATTCCATTGTTGGACAATACATGTGGACTTGAGTTTCCATTTCTTGACTTGGACCCAATTCCAGAATTCACTTTGACTCCTGAACCTTTACTTGATTTCAGTCACCTTCCTGAGTCGGTTCTTCCTGAGTCCAAGTCACTGTTCTGTCATTTCATACATCATTCTGGGACAAGGGCTTTGATAAATTTGACTCCGAAATTATTTGAAAAAAATGGAAATTAGATGGGGTCATGTACTTAATAAAAATCTTTCAAGGATTTATCTTTTTAGTGGGTCATATTCATGATATTTTTGGTGGGTTCCTGAAACCCAACGTAAAGTTGATTGGGCCATGTTTCGTGGACCAATCCGACCACCACCGGAACCACCACCTTAAGGTAATTTTTTTTCCCTCTCCATTTTGTTTCATGCATGCATGAAATAAGTGTGGGGGAGGGTTTACTAACATAGGATTTAGAAAATAAAAAAAAAAGAAAAAAATATAAAAATAAAGGAGGGATTTTTATGCTAAAAGGAGTTTCCACACTTTCCAAATTCAAAATCTTTCTAAATTCCAGGTTTCCTCATATTCCAAGTCCCTAGGGTCAAAGCTCTTTTCAAAACTTCCAATTCCCTAGGGTAAATTCGTTTTTAACCTAGGGATAGAAGTGGGATTCTAAAGTTCTTTCCCTTCTATAAATAGCCCCTCTTCCACACACTTCCTCCCTCAAACAAAAAAAATCATCTCAGATCTAAAAAACTCCTTCTCCAGCGCCGCCACTGGAATTTTCCCTTTCCCAGTTCTCTCCGATCTGCCGCAAAACCGCGGCCCCAGCCGAGCTTCTGCGGCAATTCTGACGACTCCTGCGCGCCGCCAGAGTCTGTTCCGATCGATTTCAAGTTCTTGTTGGTGATCTGGTGCTACATCTTCATTCAGAGCTTCCTGAACCCACTGCAGAGATCGAAATTCTTCCCCCCACGAATTCCAGGGGTGGTTCGAATTCTAAATCTCTTCTTTTTACTGCTTTGATCTTAAATTCATAGTATGGCACCTCCAATTTTTGTTGAGAAAGATTTTGGGCGGATATTGAGTGATCCAAATGGTTATGGGCATGTGTTTTTAGAGAGAATTAGGGCTTGGAATTGGTACACGTTAGTATACGACAACTCTGAGACTGATGCTTTTTATTGTCCCGACTTGGTGACAATGTTTTACACACACATTGACCAAGCATCAATTGATCCACACATGTACCAGTTTACTGTACACATGCCCATAGGAGACTTACTTGTCACGCTTCCTCTTCTTGAGGAAATCACCTCTGTCCCAACCATCACACAACATAGCGAGCTTCTCCCGTTGATTGAGTATATGACTATTATGGGGGCTCGTTGTACTGAGCAGGATCATGGGCTCAAAGCCAGTACGACATTTAGAAATATTCACTGTGTTGGACGTTGGATCCAACGAAACATTTTAGGGCTAGACCACACCTCCTCTTTCAACAGACCAGTGTTGCAAATTATACATGATTTAATGACTCGTCAACACTCGGTTTGTTTGAATAAGGTCATCTTCCATGCACTTTTAGCCAACTCTTCACGCACACGAGGTGCCAAATACTCTCACCCCATCCTGATTACACGTCTGTGTAGGACTTTCCTACCAGACGATGTTTTTGATTCATTCGACCGAGTGTTTGTTGCACCTGAGAGACCTACCAGTTCATATAATTGTTGTTTACACGCGGTCTGGACTCCTACTGTCCAGCCCGAGGATGTAAAGTCCTCCTCTGAGGAGAGTCTTGAGGAAGAAGATGAACCTGAGTTTTGGAGGCAAGATCCCCCAGTTGAGTCACGAGCTTTCATGTCTTCCATCTGGAAGGGCATGAAGAAAATCTTTAGGGGTCAAGTGAGGCTGCGGAAAAAGGTAGAGGAGCAATCCTCTAGGTTAGATAGCATTGAGGCCACGCTGAGGAGATCACAGTCAGCTGGACCCAGCACCACTGCGGGTCCAAAGCGACAGAGGGGGTAGTTTCTTACCTTTTACCTATTTCATGCATCATTTCATCTTGCATACATTGGGGACAATGCATGAGATAGGTATGGGGGGGTATGTACTAACATAGGACTTTTTATTTTCTTTATAGGATTTTTATTTTTTAGGATTTTCATTTTTTTTAGGTATTCCATTTTATTTTTAGATTTTATCTTTTTTCTAGATTTTCCACTTTCTTTTTAGATTTTACCTTTTCTTTTAGAAAAATTAAAAAAAAAATAATAATAAAAAAAACTTTTTGAAAAAAGAGACAAAGTTTTGATCTATTTTTAAGAAAATTAAGATGTATTTTAGAAATTAAGAAAGCCTTAATTATGACATCTTAAACCTAGTTGAAATAATAGATCTTGTTTGAAATTATAGGCTAAGTAAGAAAATTGGTGAGATATTTTTATCTTGAATTTTTTGCCTTAGATAATATGCACTTCACACTTACACATTTCTTGGGATGGAAACAAAGACCAAAAATGCCATATAAATAAAGAAAAAAAGAAAAAAAATATATATAAATAAAACATCACTTATTAAGCTGGATAATTGTGCCTCAAGAAGCATGATTATTCACGCCTAACGGTGGTAAAGGAAATAAATAATCCCCCTTAGTTATGTGGCCTTTTTTACTCGAGACCTTAAACCCGAGGGATGTTTTCTCATCTGGTGCCCTAAGACCGTCTGGTTTGGGAGTCATCGGTTAAAGGCTCGCTACAAGGGTAAACTAGAAAGCCTAGACTAAGGGAAGAAAAATAAAAGAAAATATATATATATATAAATAAATAAATGGCTTGATGGTTGGAGTTGAAATCCCAGAAATCTTCACGAGCACGGTGTGCATATTATCTAGGTTTAATGAAAGATAAAGTATTCAATCCAATTTTGAATTCTTACCTTAATTGAAGACAAGATCTTGCATGGAGACTAAGTTTAAGGAAGAATGATTATAGGTGGACTTATGACCTAGGATCACTTATATTTTTGCAAAAATAGTTCGTAAACATGTCTCTTGTTCAAAATGAGTTTTCAAAACACTAACATTTATCTTCTTTCTTTATGGATTTTGTGGGTGTAATCCGCTGAAAACCCTCAGGAGACCACTCCTCCTCTAGGGTAACCTAGAGGTTTAACGGCTTGTTGCACATGCTCAGTGCAATCGCGTCACCTGCGAAAGTGGTGTAATAAAATTGGTAGTTAGGATTTTCTTTTCTTTTTCTTTGTTTTTACTCGGGACGAGCAAAAGAATAAGTGTGGGGGTGTGATTGGTATCCAATGTTGCATATTTTACCACATAATTCCCATGCATTTAGTTAATAAATATATAATTTTTACTCATCTTCTCTATATATTTGCAGGTACACACTCTAATGGAGAGAAAGCCAATAATCACTTTAATTAGCAATAATTAAAGGGATTAAATCCAAGATCAAGATAAAGCCAAGATTTGAATTTGGATTCAGTTAAGATCCGCGCGTCCAATGAAGAATCCAGAAGGCCACGTGGATAACCACCTAACAACATGATCCCAACAGAAAATCTGGGCTCAACGGCCCAGATTTTGCCGCCAGATCTGGGAGATTGCCGCGCGCGCGCGGCAGTTACAAGTCTGTTGAGATCCGGATTTTGCTCCAACCACCTGGATCTCGAAGCTTCTCTCTGGGGCTATAAATATTGGACCATAGACCTGCGAAGAAAGATAGAATGGAGAAGATAGGAGAAATTGTTAGTTGTTGTAATTTTCATAGGTTTTTCTCTAGGTTTAGTTCTTTAGTCCCTCTTCTTCTTCCCTAGATACTTTGTAAAAGAGAGAGATTGTGAGAGAGAGAGCTTGTGTAATCAAGGTGTGACAACTTGAAGCAACAAGGATTCATCCATTCTCCTTCCTCTACTTGAGCTTGGTTCTAGTTTACTTGCTTTCTTTAATTGCTTTCTTTACTTGCTTGCTTTAAATCCTTGCAATTTAATTCATGCTTTGTTTTACTTTTCTTATGGCTTGTAGCTAATTCTTTCTCCATGTACTAGCTAACCACTAGCCTTGCCATCTTCACTAACTTATGGGTGATTGCTTTATTTCATCTTGCAAGTTGGATGGTCTTCTCTTCTCCGATGGGTTAAACCACCCTTCATCTACATGAGAAAGTAATTAGATCAACACGCAAGACGAAACCTACGCCGATGGAGTGACAACATGAGGCACGCCTTCACTATCACGGAGTTTGGTAAGCTTTGGTAAGGTAGTAAGGTAAGCTAGTCATGGTTTGCTTCTTTAAGTTTCCTTTTCTTTTAGTGTGAATACCAAATCAAATCTTGTTTTTCTTTTCTGACTATTTCCATCATGAATATATCCATCCTTTCTTTAGTTTCTTTTTCATTTGATTCATTATTTTTATTAGCATAGAAGAATCTTCGTTTGTTGTCTTCACTACCACTCGTCAAAGCTTCCATCGCGAGCTCTCCCTGAGAATCGACTCGGTATAGCCCTATGCTATAACGGAGATAAGAAAGGGATACATCGAACACATTTACATACACCTTTCTCATCTAATCAATTGTCATAAAGTTTTGAAGTTCTTGAAAATGGATGATCAACCAAGAAATCTGCCACAGCTTGCCCTTTGATCGCCTTTTGTGGCATGAATTGCATCTCATATTGTGAGAGCAATACTGCCCATTTCGCTAGTCTGCAGTTCTGCAGAGATGGACTTGTCACGAGCAATCGCAAAGGATTAACTCTGGAGATGACTTGAATGCGTTGCCCCATAAGGTAGTGTTGCATCTTCTGGATAGGGTAGACCAACGCTAAGCATTAATTTTCGATTGGGTTATAATGGTGCTCCACCACAATTATTGTTCTACTTAAATAGTAGATCGCCTGTTTGTCGTTTTGATCAATATTCTGGGCTAATAAAGCTCCCAAGGAATGATCCATCACTCTAACATATAACAGAAAAGGTTTTTCTAATACTGGAGCTACCAGAACAGTTAGGTATGCAAGATACTCCTTGATTTTCTCAAATGCTTCTTGGTAAGCATTGTCCCAAATGAATGAGACTCTCTTCTTCATTAATTTGGTAAAAGGTGGCACCTTCATGAAAGATTTGATATAGATCTTTAGATGTACGCCAGTCATCCTATAAGCCTATGAGATTTTAAGATTTCTTGGATGTTGCATCCCTTGGATGGCACAGATCTTCTCTAGATCCAGCTGAATTTCTTTGGATGTAACAATAAATCCAAGTAATTTGCCACTGACTACCCCCATGAAGGACTTGGTTGGGTTCATCTTCAACTGTTGAGCACGCATGATGTCTACCACTCTCTTCAGGTCTGCGAGATGAATGCCTTTGTCATGGGTTTTCACAGTGATATCTGTTGATCTAGAGGCCCTTGACCTTAGTTTTGATGATGACTAACTTATGAAGGTTAGTTTGCAAATGATCTTGTGTTTATATAGTTTCAGTTATTGATCAAGATCTTAGTAGAGATTTGACTTCAACAAGAGATTCATAGTCAAAATGTTGAAGCAAACAAGTATTGATTCAAAAGCTCACATCGCAACGATCGCATCTACCTCCTTTGGATCCAGTTTGGATCAAGTCATCTTGAAGATGAAGATCGACAAGAAGACCTCAGTTTGTTTAGTTTTTTATTTTGTTTAGATCTTGTGTAAGAATAAATTAATCTTGATATGCTCAAGTACACACACACACAATAGTTTTGGTTTTCGGTTTAACCATTTTTGGATTTTCAAGAATACATATTTGGTTTTTCATGAATAGATAGAATCAAAACAAGTTTTACATGTTTAAATGTGTATTAGATTTCATCCATATACATTATTACTTTATATTGTAGAAAACTTATTTTGATGATTCTAGTTCATGTTTTTCAAGTTTTGTTTTTTTAACAAAACTTAGTTTTGGATTTAATGTCAAAAATATAGATATATCTTTTATATGTGTATTGGTTTCTATTCATACACACTATGCATTAAATGTGTTTCAATATCTTATTTTTGTGTTTAAAACAGATTGAGAAATAATTTTTCATTTTGAAGTCTTCTCAATAACTCTTGAAGATAAAAACAAAATGAGTTTTTGAAAATACAGTTTTTGGTTTCAAGCCTAAGTTTTATTCCTCAAAAATAGTTCAAATTGTTTGTAATATGGGTTGATCTTTGATCAAACATGTTTGTATTTCAAGTACTTACATGAATTTTTTTTTGTGGATTTTATGTGATTTTATGAGATTTTATAAGCATTTAAAAGCCAACATTTCAAACCCTATAACCCTATTTTTGGGCTGCTAATGGTCGACCAACTGGTCGACCGAAGCCTGGATTGGTCGACCTACTGGTCGAACATGTGCATAGAGGTGCACAGGCTTTAGCGGTTGATCGAGTGATCGACAGTTCAAGAGAGTCTACTCTGGAAATGGCCCAGATCGACCGAACGATCGACCGACCAGAGAGACCGACTCTCTGGTTCTGGCCTCGGTCGACCGGGTGGTTGACCGACAGGCAGTTTGCCTTGGGGTCGTCGACCGGGCGGTCGACCGACAACCCCAACGTCAGAAATCTGACCATTGGCCGTCAACCGGGCGGTCGACCAACAGGGCATTCTGGGCCTGTTCTTGACCCCAACGGCTATATTTTGGGAATCCTATAAATATGGGTTCCCTTGGCCTGTTTCTCCTAAGATTTTTCAAGAGCAATTTTTTTCATCTTCTCAAGTGTTTTTCAGCAAGTTTTTAAACAAGTTTTAGAGCTAAAAAATCTTATCTTTATTTGTTTTCAAACTTTTGAAAAAATCAAAGAAAATCAAGTCTTTGGGAATCCTAGTTTTATTCTTCATTTCTCTATCAATCCAAGAGTTTTTCCCAAGTATTTTCTTTGTTTTTTCTTTTCCAAAAGCTTTGTTTAGTCATATACTTGAGTTTTTCATTTCAAATCCATCCTCTTGGATCTTGTAATGTGAGAGGCTTTGTTTGTGATCCTTTGAGGTCACCAAGAGAGAGTTTGTGATCATTGGATCATTAAATTTTATTTCTTTTTTACTTTGTGCTCCCTCTTGTGTAGAAATAATTGTGTAGAGAGAGGAGTTGCGTACTCCTAGTGTTAAGTTGTAATTTCTCAGTAGAGGTCCATTTGTGGAAGGTCATGTGTGGACATAGTGAAAATCCTTCTGTGTGAAGGCGGGGACGTACAGCAGTGACTTGAACCTCGAAGCATATCCTTGTGTTTGCGTTTAGGTCTCTCTCTATATATATATATATCTTGCATTGCTCTACGTTGTTCATATTCATATACATGCTTGGTATCGTTTGTGTACCCTCACTTGTGTTGAACCAAGAGAACTTTTAAAGCACCTCAACTCTTAGTCTAGAAGAATTTAGAGGAGTAGTTTCAGAGCCTTTCACCGAAATTTGGACTCACTCTTGGTTACACATAGTGTGTTAACAATTAAGTTTTAAAATTCATATCATTTGTCCTAGATTAGGTTGTACACCTATTCACTCTCCTCTAGGTGTACCTACAATTCGTATCAGAGTCAGCGCTCCTTATATTTGGTTTAACCACCTAGGAGTGTGATCCTTGGATTGTTAATCTAGATTGCTTTGCACACATATAGTTTATGCACTCATGGATTTCCTTGACCCTCCCATGTATGATGTTTCCAATATCGATATGTGAAAATTTAAGATGTGTGCATATCTTAAAGCCCTAGTATTGCATGTTTATCTTGCCACTACCAAGAAATCCTATCTTGATAATGACAAGCGTATAGAGCCAAATACACAGGCATTGCATGCACTTAGGCATACACTTAGCAAAGAACATCTTTCAATTATTTCTCATTGTGATTCTACTTTGCAGCAGTGTGGAACACATTGACCTCTCCCGAGCAACAAACAAAAAATAATGTAGAGAAGAAATCTAGTGGAGATGAATCCGATCAATCTTGCTTCATGGTTCAAGGGAACGACTCCCTTAAGGTAATTTCGGACACTCAACTAGATGATAGTGCTAGTTCTTCATGTGATGATAATGTTGTTATAGATGCACATGTTTTAAATGAAGAACTATCCATATTTTGTGAAAACTTGCTTTCAAAATACAAAATTTTGAAAAGCAAGAGTTTTTAATTAAAAGAAAAAAATAAAAATTTATTTTCAAAAATTGATTTGATTTTGCAAGAAAGAGTTAAGATTTCAAATGAGAGAGACTCATTAAAAGTTCAACTTGATCTTGTTTTAAAGAAAATAAATTTTTAAAGAATAAAAATGAATTTGATGTTGTTTTGAAGAAGAACGCGATTTCTCTTCAAAATTAGATTTTATTTTAAAAGAAAATGATTCTTTAAAAAAATTGTTTTAATTTCAAAAGAATTGGAATTAGTTTCAAAGGAAAATATTTCTTTGAAAAATGATTTTTCCTCTCATGTTTATCATGTTTCTATTGCTCCATCTACTAGTGATGAACATATTGCATGCTCCACTTCTTCTTCAATCATTAAAAATGATATTTGTGTATTGAAGAAAAGTGTAGATTGTTTGGGCTCCATTTTGAGCCAATGTGCTAAGGATCATAAGAGATTGGAATTCATGTCTCGCAAGAAACATGCTCCACCTATGCATGCACACCATTCACAACATACACATGCTCATCATGCTCACACACATGATTATATGCATGCTAATGTGTACACTTGTACATATTGTAGACGTATGGGCCACCTTACAAAGTTTTGTTAAGATAGAATACATAATTCAAATTTTGCAAATAAATTTGTATGGAGTAGGAAAGATGCTAACCCCCATGGACCCAAAAAGATATAGTTATCAAAATTCACTCCTATTTTATTTGTTATAGGTGTGGGCTCTCACAAGACGTGAGAGTAGTGGTGCCTTGATGGTGTATGCGTTTCGAACTCAAAGATCATATCTATGGATGCATTACTTTGAAGGGATGTGTAGGTGGGAAAACCACCATGGTTTAGAGACCTAGAGACGAGTTATATTGGTTCTGATAACTATCTCTAACTCCTTATTTTATTTATGCATTAATATTGACAATTTAGTATTATTGGTTTTCATGCTCATTATGTTTAAATGCAATGCCTATCAAACTTGTAATATACATAGATAGTTTTTAAGATACACTCATTTTCATATGGTTTCATATTTTTATATTCTCACTTTAGTTTAACTAATATGTGTATCCTAGTTCTAATAGCACGTGCATTTAGCCTAATAATCATGTTCGTTTATGTTTTGTGTTTCATGTTTTGATTACTTGCTTAGATGTACTTTTCATTAAAACTTGTGTTTATACCTGTACAATTAGTGAGCTACACTTGATTATTATGTGTTTGTACTTCATTGCTCATTTCTACTCATTAGATGTACATGTACAACCTAGTTTTGATGATTCTTATATTTATACTTGTTTTTTCTATTTTTTTACATGTTTTATGTTTTTGCTCCATGTATACGATAATTTTGCCTAAAACTAATAGAGATACATGTCTATTCTAGAGTCGCTTGCCTTCATGTAATATTCTTTTGTGAACTCAATTTATGTTTGGGACATGTATATTTTTAGTTTTGACAAAACATACATATACCTTGAAGCTTGTTTAATTTTTGAAGTTTTGATGATTTCTTGTTTTTGATAAAAGAAATTTCATATGAGCTTCAATACCTTATTTTTATGATTTTGTTGATTACATAATTTTTGTACACTCTATATGTCTTTTATTTACTCATGGTTTTGACTCATTAGCCTATATGAGCTTTATCGTTTTTTGAGTGTCGATTCTCATGTAGTTTTCATATATTGTGGAATATATATTTGTTTTATTTTTTACTTGAAGGATTTCATACTAGTTTTCAAAACTATCATAAAACTTGTTTCGTTATTCTTCAATTTGTTAGAGTCTTCAAATATGTTAAAAGTGTTTTCAAATCATATTTTTGAAAACCATACCAACCAAAGGGCGTTGGATGGGCGACCATGCCTTTTGTAACCTTAATTAAATATCTATTTAAACATGTGCATGATAGGGTGGTAGGTATGAGTTATACATGATCTTAATGAAAGTTCATTTTGTATACTCATGTTTTCTATATATGTATGGATCATATCTAAATTGACATTATATTGTTCTAAATCTCTGATACATATATATGATTTTGATTGTGCTTATTTTACATTGACATACATGTTTAAAGCACAAATTATTTTCTACTAAGCTTGATTTAGTGCTTAATGTCAATTATTTTTCAATTAGTATTATAACAAGCTTGTGTATTATTTTTATTGGTATTTCATAAATAGGAAGAAAAATTCTTAGTTTATCTTTCAATTGATTTTATTTTCAATTTATATTATTACTCCCAATCCTTATGATGAAAAAAATTTTGTTTTGGTATATGCCAACATTTTCAATATTGGTATCAATAATTTTAAATTGGTATTATTCTTAATTTGGTGTCATTATTGCAAAATGGTTTTAGTATTTATCTAAAAATTTGGTTTTTTTACTTTCAATTGGTAACATGTCTTTTTATTGGTATCAATTGGTAAAAAAATTATTTTATTTTTAATTGATAAAAGAGATGGTTTCACTACCAATTAGTTTCTTTCAATTAGATATTTTTATTGGTATCAAAATGTTTATTGGTATTGTTTATTTGTCTTCACTTCTTTGTTGATGAGTGACAAAAAAGGGGAGAAAGATTTGTGCTTATATATGCATGTTTTACTAAGTGTTTATATATATATATATATATATATTGGTATCTTGAACTACATTGCATATCTTTATTGTTTTATTCATATGCATGAGTTAAGGGGGAGCTTTTATGAAGCTTATCTTTACTTAATACATATATAACCTCATAAGTTTTGTCATCATCAAAAGGGGAGATTGTTGGCCCAGAGGCTCTTGACCTTAGTTTTGATGTTGACTAACTTATGAAGATTAGTTTGCTAATGATCTTGTGTTTATATAGTTTCAGTTATTGATGAAGTTCTTAGTAGAGATTTGATTTCAATAAGAGATTTACAGTTAAAGTGTTGAAGTAAACAAGTATTGATTCAAAAGCTCACATCGCAACGATCGCATCTAGCTCCTTTGGATCAAGTTTGGATCGAGTCGTCTTGAAGATGAAGATCGATGAGAAGACCTCAGTTTGTTTAGTTTTTGTTTTGTTTAGATCTTATGTAAGAATAGATTAGTCTTGATATGATCAAGTATACACTGTAAGTTCACCTAGAGGGGGGGTGAATAGGTGATGGCTAATCTAATGGTCACTTAATGATGAATAATGCGGAAGCTAAAAACAATTATGACCAAATAAAACTTTTACACTAAACACCACGTATAACACAAGAGTGTTGTCGAATTCCCCGTGAAGGGCTCTGGACAAACTCCTCTAGATTCCCCTTGAATGGGTTGAGGTACCGCGTTGGCTCTCTTGGTTAAATACAAGTGTTAGCAACAATCCCACGCAAGTATATCAATTAAGCACAAATGAATATATCAAGCATATAAAGATAGACAATAATTGAATGCAAGATATAAACAAGGGAGAGAGAGAGAAATGGCAATAGCAAACACAAAGGGTTTGTTTCGAGGTTCGAGCACACTTGCTCTACATCCCCGCCTTCGACACACGAAGGATTTCCACTATACAAGATCCCAATGGATCTCTCCTCGGTGCCGCAACACCTACAAGCCCTCGGACTCCCTAGTCCCGTACACACGCAAGCTCACTAGCTCGCCGAGGCCGCACCTCGAACCAAAGAGTTCACAACCGAACTCCAAATCACCACGAGCACACTTGCCCGTCTCCTCAAAGTACAAGAATGAAATCTTGGTGATCCAACACTTTGATCACCAATGAAAGCTCTCACTACAACACTCCTATAAGATGAATAGCAATGGATAGCTCAAGTGTGGTGTGAGAAAAGCAAGGAAAGAACTATGGTGAAAAACTCAAGAAATCACTTTTACACTCTTGATAAAATCTTCCCTTTAGATTGGAAGTATTTGCTCTCAAATATGTGGAGAAAACTCTTTTAATGGAGTGGGAAAAACTAGCTCAAAGCTCTCCTAAAATCTTGGCTCAAAACAATAACCAAACCCTAAATTTATAGGCTATCAAAAACTAGCCGTTGGGGTCTGTCAGGCCTGCCGGTCGACCCGAGCGGTCGACCGCCAACGGTCAGAAATCCGACCGTTGGAGCCACGGTCGACCGCCCGAGTCGACCGAGCTACTGGAGCAGAGAGTCAAACTCTCTGTCGGTCGACCCGTACGGTTGGCCGAAATTTCCAGAGAGCAGAGCTCTCTGGAGCGGTCGACCCGTACGGTCGGCCGTCCTCCAGTGCACAAAGGCGTGCACGTCTGTGCACCTCGGTCGACCCAGCTGGTCGACCGACTTCAGACCAAGTCGACTATACAGTCGACTTGCTGAAGCCTGGAAACTGTTTTCTGGGATTAAAAAGTTAGTTTTTTTGGCTCAAATAAAATCCCATAAAATACTTAAAAATCTACAAAAATAGTTTAACCAATATACTTTGATATACAAACATGCTTGCACAAAATCAAGGCATGTTATAAAAGATTGGACTATTTTTGTAAGTTGGAAATATTTGGCTCATGATAAAAAACTGTTTTTCTAAAAACAATATTTTTCCAAATCTTCATCAAATACAAAAACAAGATATACTTTAAAGCATAGTGTGTATGGATATGATCCACTACACAATCAAGATGAAATATCTATGTTTTTGGCAATAAGCATAAACTTGGTTTTGGTTAAAAGATAAGTATATGAGAAACACCAAAAACCAAACTTGTATTTTTCCAAAATGAAAAATCTTTTCTAAACAAAAAATCTTTTATGAAAATAATTCTATCAAGAGTGTGTGTGTATATGTACTTGAGCAATCCACCAACTACTCTATCCTTTACATTTTATCTAAAACAAAATCTTCTAAAAACTAAATCTTATACCTAGACACAAGTCTTCATCTTCTTGAAGTCTTCACTTGATGGCTTCTCATCTTCTTGACTTGGTCCAAGCTTGATCCAAAGGCTCCTTGGATCACACCGTGCTAGCTCCAAATCTTGACATTTTATCCTTTGTTGAGCTATGCACCTACTAAGATCTTGATAATGAATCTGTCACTAATTAAACACAAGATCATTAGTAAACATAACTTCATGAGTTGATCATCATCAAAACTAGGGTGATAGGCCTTTGGGCCAACAATCTCCCCCTTTTTGATGATGACAAAACTCATGAAGTTATATATGCATGGATTAAAATAAAGCTTCAAAGAAGCTCCCCCTTAACTCATGCATACCGAATAAACAATAGATATGGCAATGAGGCACATGAATATGTATGCAAGTATGGAGATAAAAACATGCAACAAGCATAAATCAAAATCTTTTTCTCCTATTTGCAATACAAAAATATATATGCATAAACATAAATTCTTATTCAACCATGCATATAAACTCAAAATCTTTCTCCCCCTTTTTGTCAATCATCAACAAAGGGTTCAAAGTGTAATCAAATCAAACAAAATTTTCTCCCCCTTTTTGTCAAAAACAAAGAGATCAAGAAGGGGTAATACGAATCAATCAATAAAAATTTATATGCGATA
Organism: Agave tequilana; assembly: GCA_038442645.1. Classification (NCBI taxonomy): domain Eukaryota; kingdom Viridiplantae; phylum Streptophyta; class Magnoliopsida; order Asparagales; family Asparagaceae; genus Agave; species Agave tequilana. The sequence continues at coordinate 22,557 of JAVJIF010016315.1, forward strand.
TACATTCATGAAGAGGAAGACGCTAAGTTAGCTTCCCTACACATATGCATTACATGAAGAAGGGATGACAAGCCCTAACTCACATAACACATATTATGTAATGCATAAGAGGAGATGTGAAGCTCCCCTACACACGTATATCATATAAGAAGAGTTGTCAAGCTCCTCAATTTATAATATACTCAACATGAATGTATATGTAAGAGAGATGTTAAGCTCTCCTTGCATATAGGCAATACAAATCAAAAATTTTGAATTTCTCATATCAAACAAAATTTTGAATTCTCTCGATAAAACAGATTTTGAATTTTGATATCAATTTTGAAAATGATCAATTGTAAAATAGTGATCAATAGTAAGGTAATGATCAACCATATTGATACCAATTTAAAAACTAATGCATAAGGTTGAAAAATAAGATTTGAATTTAGCTTAGTATTAATAACCTTTGTGCTTTAAATATGTAAGACAATTTTAATTAGGCACAAATATCACATATATGTATGAAAAGGGAATACCAATAGAAATTGATATAATTTGAATTTGAAAGCATACATACATATAATCAAAACATGAGTATATACAAAAAGAATAATCATATTGATACCAATTGAAATGATCCAATGATACCAATTGACATAAGGTAAGTTCAAGTGTATATCTCATTGTATAATCTACCACAAAAAAAAAATTTTTTTAAAAATTATATTTCAAGGTATATGTATGTTTTGACAATACAAGAAGTTTGCACACATATCCCAAAACACAATTGAGTCCATATATATAGATTTGCATGAAAGGCAAATGACTCAAGAGGTATACATGTATATCTTAAAGTTTGGCAAAATACACATATACACGAAATGAAAACACATGATCATAAATCAAATCCAAGAAGTGGGAATACAAGTTTAAAAATGTATGTATCATCAAATCCAAGCAATACAAGCACATTTCATGGGTTCAAATAAGCATTCAAGCACAAATATAAATAGATTTATCTGTGGCCCACGATATGTAGAAGTATAAATCCTAGTGTTGACAAAAACTAACATATAAACTAATATTCAAATCATGAAGCATCAAATAAATTTTGAGAACACAAAAGAATTTATGATTTAAGAATAGTAAGATCGTGTGTATGTCTCATAAACTAATTTGAAGAACAAATAACTAGTTTAAATAGATTTTTGACAAACTAGTTAAAGATCCTTCAAAAACATGAAATCATATATTTTTCATGAATTATACTAAGTACATAAAAATTCAAGCACTCATAGTCCATAAAGCTCAAATTATCTTGAAAAGTAAAAGATGAGTGTTCAAAGGTTACGTAAATGGCATTTTCATGAAAATAGACAATGAAGCTCAATCAAACATGAATCTCATTTTTAGACAAGACATGAAATTTTATTTTCATTAAAAACAAATCATGAAAATTTTTATTTTCTCATCTTAAAGTAAACTTCAAGGTATATGTATAATTTATCAAATCCTAACAATACACATACATATCCCAAGTATAAAAGAGTCTATTAAATGTATTTGCATGAAAGCAAGAGACTCACGGGTATACATGTATATTTATTAGATTTGAATTAAAAATACATATACATGAAGTAAAGCATAAAAATAGGCAAAAACATGTATAAAAGAGAATCATCAAAACTAGTCTATACATATGCATATAGTGGATACAAATAAGCATGAAGTTCAAATATATATGAGTCAATTGTAGTTCACTATTCATATATGTATAAATGCAAGTTTGACACATTCTACATCTAAGCATGTAAATACCACATGAAGCACACAAAAATATGAACATGCTATGAATATGATAAATGAACTAGCATGTACATAAAAATAAGAGTTTAGAGATTGTTACCAACTCCAAAGCTCCTAACATGGTGGTTGTCCCACCAAAGCTCCTTGATAGTGATGCATCCTAAAAGTATGTCCATCATGTCCAAGTGCATCCACTACCAAGGCACCAATCCTCTCACGTCTTGTGAGAGCCCTCACCTACATCAAAAGCAAAAGGTGGGGGTTTTGGTACCCATATTTTCTTGGGTCCTTTGGGGTTAGTCTTGTAAGGAACCCAAAATCTTTTATTAGTAAAATTACAATGATTTAACCTATCATAACAAAATTTTGCTAAATGGCCTTTGCGGCCACAATGTGTACAAGTGTACACCTTAGTATGCTTATGTGTAGGAGTGTGGTCATGTTGTGTAACATAAGCAAATGCATGGTTATGATGTGCATGAATATGTGGAGTTTGTTTCTTTGAAAACATTGACTCCAACCTAGAATGATTAAAAGCACAAGAGTTCAAAGTTGAACTCAAACCATCCATTTTATTTTTCAAATCTTTAATCTCATTAGTGGTGGCATGAAAAGTATGATGAGATAAAGAATCACTTTTCTTTTTCTTTTGTGAAACAAAATCTTTTTCTTTTTCACAAATTTTTCTTTTCAAAGAATTATTTTCTTGAAAAACATCTTCCTTTTGTTTTTCCACCAAATCAATCTTATTTTTCAAAGACATATTCCCTTCACATAAATCATTCAATTTTGACATGAGAGAAACATTTTCATTTTTCAAAACCTCATTCTCTTTTTCTAAGCATGCAATATTATTCCTAAATGAATCATGTTCTTTATGCATGCAAGCAATACCCTTTTTCAAATTTTTATTTTCCTTCTTAATCATGTCATATTTTTCAAGCAATAGATGACAAAAAGTAGATAGCTCATCATATGACATGTCCTCATCATCGGATTCGGTGTTTACCTCAAGGGGGTTATCCCCTTGGACCATATAGCACACGTTGGAGGTGTTGCTTCCAACGTCCGAATCACTCCCGGCATAATATAGATCCTTTTCGCCAAGAGAGGTGATGATGTTCCAAGCTACAAAAGCCGATTCAACAGTAGAAACCCTAGATAAATAATCATCATTTAGGGTTGATTTAAGAGCATGAAGGGCTTTTGAGTTAGCCTTAATGTACTTGCTATTATTAATATATGAATCATTAGTGGTAGCAAGATAAACATGAATGCCTAAGGCTTTGAGGTACAAAGACATCTTAACCTTCCAAATTTGGATGTTAAGAATGTCAAAGGTGGGTGGTGACATGAAGTCCATGGTGTGTGTATAAATAATGTGATTAGCCTAAAAGTAGGATCTTTAACTCAAGGTTGTTAGACCCAAATCAGAGTACCAAGCTCTGATACCAATTGTAAGTTCACCTAGAGGGGGGGTGAATAGGTGATGGCTAATCTAATGGTCACTTAATGATGAATAATGCGGAAGCTAAAAATAATTATGACCAAATAAAACTTTTACACTAAACACCACGTATAACACAAGAGTGTTGCCGAATTCCCCGTGAAGGGCTATGGACAAACTCCTCTAGATTCCCCTTGAATGGGTTGAGGTGCCGCATTGGCTCTCTTGGTTGAATACAAGTGTTAGCAACAATCCCACGCAAGTATATCAATTAAGCACAAATGAATATATCAAGCATATAAAGATAGACAATAATTGAATGCAAGATATAAACAAGGGAGAGAGAGAGAAATGGCAATCGCAAACACAAAGGGTTTGTTTCGAGGTTCGAGCATACTTGCTCTACATCCCCGCCTTCGACACACGAAGGATTTCCACTATGCAAGATCCCAATGGATCTCTCCTCGGTGCCGCAACACCTACAAGCCCTCGGACTCCCTAGTCCCGTACACACGCAAGCTCACTAGCTCGCCGAGGCTGCACCTCGAACCAAAGAGTTCACAACCGAACTCCAAATCACCACGAGCACACTTGCCCGTCTCCTCAAAGTATAAGAATGAAATCTTGGTGATCCAACACTTTGATCACCAATGAAAGCTCTCACTACAACACTCCTATAAGATGAATAGCAATGGATAGCTCAAGTGTGGTGTGAGAAAAGCAAGGAAAGAACTATGGTGAAAAACTCAAGAAATCACTTTTACACTCTTGATAAATCTTCCCTTTAGATTGGAAGTATTTGCTCTCAAATATGTGGAGAAAACTCTTTTAATGGAATAGAAAAAACTGGCTCAAAGCTCTCCTAAAATCTTGGCTCAAAACAATGACCAAACCCCCAAATTTATAGGCTGTCAAAAACTAGCCGTTGGGGTCTGTCAGGCCTGCCGGTCGACCCGAGCGGTCGACCGTCAACGGTCAGAAATCCGACCGTTGGAGCCACGGTCGACCGCCCGGGTCGACCGAGCTACTGGAGCAGAGAGTCGAACTCTCTGTCGGTCGACCCGTACAGTCGACCGAAATTTCCAGAGAGTAGAGCTCTCTGGAGCGGTCGACCCGTACGGTCGACCGTCCTTCAGTGCACAAAGGCGTGCACGTCTGTGCACGTCGGTCGACCTCGCCGGTCGACCGACTTCAGACCAAGTCGACTATACAGTCGACTTGCTGAAGCCTGGAAACTATTTTCTGGGATTAAAAAGTTAGTTTTTTTGGCTCAAATAAAATCCCATAAAATACTTAAAAATCTACAAAAATAGTTTAACCAATATACTTTGATATACAAACATGCTTGCACAAAATCAAGGCATGTTATAAAAGATTGGACTATTTTTATAAGTTGAAAATATTTGGCTCATGATAAAAAACTGTTTTTCCAAAAACAATATTTTTCCAAATCTTCATCAAATACAAAAACAAGATATACTTTAAAGCATAGTGTGTATGGATATGATCCACTACACAATCAAGATGAAATATCTATGTTTTTGGCAATAAGCATAAACTTGATTTTGGTTAAAAGATAAGTATATGAGAAACACCAAAAACCAAACTTGTATTTTTCCAAAATGAAAAATCTTTTCTAAACAAAAAATCTTTTATGAAAATAATTCTATCATGAGTGTGTGTGTATATGTACTTGAGCAATCCACCAACTACTCTATCCTTTATATTTTATCTAAAACAAAATCTTCTAAAAACTAAATCTTATACCTAGACACAAGTCTTCATCTTCTTGAAGTCTTCACTTGAAGGCTTCTCATCTTCTTGACTTGGTCCAAGCTTGATCCAAAAACTCCTTGGATCACACCGTGCTAGCTCCAAATCTTGACATTTTATCCTTTATTGAGCTATGCACCTACTAAGATCTTGATAATGAATCTGTCACTAATTAAACACAAGATCATTAGTAAACATAACTTCATGAGTTGATCATCATCAAAACTAGGGTGATAGGCCTTTGGGCCAACATACACGAATATAAGTTCAATAGTTTTGATGTTCGGTTTAACCGTTTTTGGATTTTCAAGAATACATGTATGATTTTCATGAATAGATAGAATCAAAATAAGTTTTACATGTTTAAATGTCTATTGGATTTCATGCATATACATTATTGCTTCATATTGTAGAAAAATTTATTTTGATGATTCCAGTTCATGTGTTTTAAGTTTTGTTTTTTTAACAAAAACTTAGGTTTTGATTTAATGTCAAAAACATAGATATATCTTTTATATGTGTATTGGATTCTATTCACACACTATACATCAAATGTGTTTCAGTATCTTATTTTTGTATTTGAAAAAGTTTTTGAGAAATAGTTTTTCATTTTGATGTCTTCTAAAAAACTCTTGAAGACAAAAATAAAACGAGTTTTTGAAAATATAGTTTTTGGTTTCAAGCTTAAATCTTATGCCTCAAAAATAGTTGAAATTATTTTTAATATGGGTTGATCTTTGATCAAACATATTTGTATTTCAAGTGCTTACATGAACTTATTTTTGTGGATTTTATGTGATTTTATGAGACTTTACAGGCATTTAACAGCCAACATTTCAAACCCTATAACCCTGATTTTTTAGCTGTTAATGTCGACAGAACGGTCGACCGACGTACACAGAGGTGCACAGGCTTTAGCGGTCGACTGTTCGAGAGAGTCTGCTCTCTAGAAATGGTCCAGGTCGACGGACCAGAGAGATTAGTTCTTTGTTTCTGGCCTCGGTCGACCGGGCGGTCGACCGACAGGCAGTTTGCCTTGGGGTGGTCGACCAGCCGGTCGACCGACAACCCCAACGGTTAGAAAGACCATTGGCCGGTCAACCGGGCGGTCGACCGACAGGCCATTCTGGGCCTGTTCTTGACCCCAACGACTATATTTTGGGAATCCTATAAATATGGGTTCCCTTGGCCTGTTTCTCCTAAGATTTTTAAGAGCAATTTTTCTCATCTTCTCAAGTGTTTTTAGCAAGTTTTTAAATAAGTTTTTGAGCTTCAAAATCTTATCTTTATTTGTTTTCAAAGTTTTGAAAAAATCAAAGAAAATCAAATCTTTGGGAATCCTAGTTTTGTTCTTCATTTCTCTTTCAATCAAAGTCAAGTATTTTTTTGTGTTATCTTTTCTAAAAGCTTTGTGCATTCACATACTTGAGTTTTTCAATTCAAATCTATCATCTAGGATCTTATATTGTGAGAGGCTTTGTTTTTGATACTTTGAGATCACCAAGAGAGAGTTTGTGATCATTGGATCACTAAGTTTTATTTCTTCTTTACTTTGTGCTTCCTCTTATGTAGAGTTGATTGTGTAGAGAGAGGAGTTTTGTATTCCAGTGTTGAGTTGTAATTCCTCAGTGAAGGTCCCTTCGTGGAGGTCCTGTATGAACATAGTGAAAATCCTTCTGTGTGAAGGTGGGTATGTAGAGCAGTAGTTCGAACCTCGAAACATATTCTTGTGTTTATGTTTAGATCTTTCTCTCTCTCTTTATATCTTGCATTTTTTTACATTGTTCATTTTATATACATGCTTAATATTGTTTGTGTGCCCTCACTTGTGTTGAACCAAGGGAGCTTTTAAAACACCTCAACTCTTAGGCTCGAGGAATCTAGTGGAGTAGCTCCAGAGCGCTTCACGGGGAATTCGAACTGACTCTTAGTTACACATAGTGTGTTAATAATTAAGTTTTAAATTTCATATCATTTGTCCTAGATTAGATTGTACACATATTCACCACCATCTAGGTGTACCTAAAATATCATAAACAAAGCATTCTACGGTCTTGCGTATATGCTCATGGAAGAGCGCTTCCATGACGCATTGATATGTCGCACCAGCGTTCTTCAAGCCAAAGGGTATTACTGTGTAGCAGTATACTCCCAAAGGCGTCCTGAAAGATGTGTGCTTTTCATCTTCAGGGTACATTTTAATCTGATTATATCCTTAGAAGCCATCCATGAAAGACATCCTCTCAAAACCGCATGTATTGTCAATCATAACATCCGTGATCGCGAGAGGGAATTCATCTTTAAGGCAAGCAACATTCAGATAACAATAGTTGAAGAAAATCTAGATCTTTCCATTCTTTTGGGAACGAGAATGATATTGGCCACCCTGATTACCCAACTAGTATATTGCTCTTCCATGACGAAACCAGAGTCGATGAGCTTTTTGACCTCTGATTCGATTTCTTCCATGATCTCGGGACGAAACTGTCATTGCTATTGTTTGACTGACTTGACATCCGGGTTGATGTTGAGACGATGTATAGCAATCTGGGATCGAGCCCGGTATGTCCCCGTATTTTCAAGCAAAGACATTTATATACTATCGTATGAGCTTTATTAGGTTTTCTTTCTCAGAGAGTGACAAGCTCTCGCTTATGAAGATGGGCTTGGGGTTAACCTCATCTCTAAGATTTATCTGAGTCATTTTATCATCAGTGGGTGGTTCGTGTTGTTCAAAGCGCGTATCCCAAAGACTATTTAAGTGTTTAATCTATGGATCAGAGTCCGACTGGATTAATTCATCAGATTCAAAGGTATCTTTTTCATCATCTTTCAAGTGGCTGATTGATACCATGTCCACCGAGAGACTTCCAAAGATATCACCGATGCTGAGATTTGAGTCCCACGAAGACGTCGCTGATGAGCCATCATGATAGACCACTTTTTTAGATTAGAAATCTGATGAGACTAGTGTAGTTATATAAACGAGTCCTCTTCGGATCCTGTGGTAGTAATCGGGGTCTTTTCCTTCTAGTACAAATGAACGAAGTAGTGCTCATTTTCCTTTCTCGAAATTAAGGCCTGATTCCTTCGTAAAATTATACCCCGTTCTTTTCATCATGTGACGTGACTTTTATCTATAATGGAAGAATTATGGAGACTCAGAATTACCCCATGAGCTTTCATAAGCTACGGGCTCTGTTTTGATCTACCCAAATAGAATTGACTTTTGACCTTTTCGCTTGGCTGGTACTTCAAAGAGGGCGTTGTGTGCGCTTCCAATCTTTTCGCGTACCAGGAGGGACTACTTTATTGGTGCACGCAATAATGTCAAAGCATTCATTGCTGACCAAGGATCACTGTGCACGTCAGTGCTGGTGTCTGAGAGTACAAAATCTGAAGCAAATGCAAAAAGTAGGCTAAATCTAAATTTCATTGATAAACCACTCTCCTTTAATATTGGCGGTGGTATCGAAATTGAGCTTATTAATGCTCATTACAAGAGGATTTAATTCCCAGAGACACTCGTCTTATTCTGGCTCTGTATCTGCTTCGTTGCCAGAGTCAAGTTATTTCAGGTATGAATTCTCATCTGTCTTAAGAGAATCCTGATAAAGGAGGGAATCAGTAAAATAATTCTCAACTCCTTTGATCGGATGCCTTTCGGCAATTAACATTCTGACTTTTCCACCTTCATCAATGAATTGCATTGCTTGATGAAGAGAGGATGGGATGATGACGTTGTGGTGAATCGAAGGTCGTCCCAGTAGCAGATTGTACGAGGTGTCAGCATCAATGACATAACATATCACCTCAGAATTTAGGTCCCCAATTTGACACGTGAGCTTGATTTTTTCCATCAGGCGCGTACCATTAGCGTTGAAGCCATAAATGATCGTTTGAGTAGCACTTACCGATGGGTAGGGATTTCCATATTCTGTATGACCCTGCAGGGTATAGTGCTCAACGCGGATCCTAGATCTACCTGAATCCGGCTCACTTAAGATGATGCGAATACCTGATGTAATACACAGATCTATCATGCTTTCCTTTAATTTGCATGTTTTCTAGGGTGAAGATGATACAGGGAAACTGCTTTGAGGTATGGTGGGAATGGTTGCTGTCTTCCTCTTCATATATAACAAGGATCTGGGTTACGAGAACCTCTGAATATGCTAATGCTTCTCTTAGAGCATCCCTTGTAGACTTGGAAGCCTTAGAAGCTCATAGAGAGTGATTTAGGCAGAGATTTTAGCTAGATGAGCCAAGACATCAAAACGGAAGAGAATCGATGGTCCCACACTACCTTTCGGAAGAATTTTGACGTATTGAAGCTTTTTCTGCTTCTCCACAGATGGCTTTGTAGACTGCTCGATTGTTTCCTCAGCCGGCTGTAGGGAGTTTATCATCGGCTTGCCGTACTATTTCAGGTACTGCATGCCAGACTAAGTCTTTGATGTAAGAGGTGCGCCCATATCAGTAACAAAGGTGAACTCCTCGTCTCCCGAACTAGTAAGGGCGGCGACATCTTCCTTAGTTTCTCTTGTAGAGATACTCACCACATTGCTGGAGGATGCTCTTGTCTTACCTTTGGATTTCCTGCTTGTGATAGTCATCCACTACTGGCTTTGACAATGTCAAGAGGGACCCATATTGTTTCTCTTTGAGGAGTAGGGACAGGAATGAGACCTTCCCCCTCTAGTTATGAGGATCACTATTGATCACTTTTACTTCCCCTTTCGGGATGGGAACCACTCCGGTTGGTGCTAATGGGAGATTTCATTTGAATTGAATTGGTGATGTAGCCATCATATTGGCAGTCACCTTCTTCTATTCTGGATGAAGCTTCAATGCCTCTGCATCGATCAGAGCCTGAAGGACATCTTTAAAGATATAGCAATTCTTAGTAGGGTGCCCCAACATCCTATGATATAAATAGTAACTGGAATCATCAGACTTCTCTACCTCTTCAGGTCATCTGATCTTCGGCAATTTGAGCTGGTTACTCTTTTGGAGTAACTTGAATAAAGAGATTAAATGCTTATCCTTGAAGGAGAACAGTTTATTAGCATGTGGTTGGCTGGAAGCCATACCCCCTCTGACTGACTGGGTCTTCGAAGGTGATTTGACCTCTGTTGCCAAAGTATCCCTTCTCCTCGGCTAAGAAGACACTCTGGGGTGCGTTGCGATGGCTTGTCGGGTCTTGATTTGTTGTCTTTTTCTTCAGCCCTGACCCTGGTGACAATCTCTTATGCCTGTTCGCCTTGTAGCACAACTGTTTTCATGTGCAACATTCCGCCACTCCCATTTGAGCGAGTAGGGAACTTTGTAGATTATGACGGCACATCTCAACCAGCGTAAGCTGGGTCATACCGCTAGTGCCATGCTCCGAAATCTCTTGACAAAAGTTTTGATAGACTCTCCTTTCTTCTGCTTGGCTGCAAGGAGAGTTGGCACTGAAATTTCTGTATCGTCTTCAAAAAAATGAGCCAGAAATAACTTCTCTGGGTTAGCCCTTATCTTAATTGAGCCGGCAGGAAGTTTCATGAACCATTCAAGGCGACTTCTTTAAGGATGCCAATGAATAAATGAGCCATGATGGCATCGTTCGATACTACATTCACAGTTTGGGATTTGAAGTAGTATATGTGTTGGTTTGATGACCCTTTACCATCTAAAGTATGAAGGGTTGGTGCTTTGAACTTGGGAGGGTAGGGAGTCGTGTCTCACACTGTTGGGTAGAGTCGGACTATCCCCACATCTTAGAGACCGTCTCAATTTGGGAGGGCCTCAAGGCGTTGCTCCAATTTGCTCATCCTCTTAGATGCTCCCGTTCTCTGAGTTATCCTCCTCTTCAGATGAAGATTTGGGTGGATCAGAGTTGGAATGCTCTTCACTCTCGGTATTTGTAGAAGATGAGCTCTCTTCTTCCTTCTGTTTGCCTTTAGACTTCTTAGAAAGAGTTTTACCTTTTGTCCTTAAGCAGATGTGATAGCATCTGCTTAAGGGTGCCGATAGATTCTTGCTGAGTTTGAATCATATAAAATTGTTCCCTTTGGACTCGGGAATACTCTTCGAATCTCTTGGCCACCTCCTTAGGAGTTTCTGCCAGGTAAGAAAAGGTGTTTGTCCTTGAACTGGAATTCAAAGTCCCAAATTTGATGATGGCGAAGTGCTCATCATTCACCTCAATCCCCTGGCCAACAGACTGTAGTCGACTGGGCGATCATTCCCATGCGGCTCTGAGTGTGTCAGTAGGCCCTTTCATGTTCGATAAGAACATCCTTCAAACTTTGAGACCTATCAGCATCCGACTCTTCTGAACTAATAGCCAGTTGCTTCCCTTAGACTTTCTTGGTGTAGAACTTAGCCCCACCATGTTTTTAGTCAATTCTGGAGGGTACTCGATGTCAGAAAATGATTTCTTCTTCCATAATTGTCATCTCTTGGCTGAGTCTGAAGCCCTAGACAACTTGCTAAAAAATGAAAGATTATTTATCTGAAAACTGCAATGGCAATCAGAGAGTACAACTGAGATAAGTTGCTCGCAGTGACATCGAGCGCGATTTGATGGACACTCCTCTTCCTTGTCAGGTAGTCTCTCAGGTTCGTTGAGAAAGCGTCTGAGGAACTAGCCTCAAACCCCTAGGGGTGAGGCCTTTTTTGCATTTTATGTCTTGAAGATATGCAATGCTAAACGCGGGTCTCGCGTTGCTTTGTTGCAACGTGGACCTCGCGTGGTGCTGAAACGCGGCTATCACATTTAGAATTAGAAATGTGAGCATCACGTTCTGAGATAGACAGAACACGGGTCTCGTGTTTTGGAGCCAGTAGAACACAGGTCTCGCATTTGACGCGGACCTCACGTTGTTGAAGAACGCGGGACTCGCATTCTGGAATAAAAGCGTGGTCCTCACGTTGCTTGAGAGAAACGCGGGTATGAACCTCGTGTTCTGAATCTGCAGAACAGATTGCCTCTGTAAAATTTTTCAATCTGTTGTCGACGAGTACGATTCCTTCATCAATGTTCAGCATTTCGATTAAGCCACAGGGGTTGTTGGGAACCCTGACAACCTGGAATTGCAGAGTTTGGAAAGGAGAAGGATGGCGAAATTGATTCAGCGTTGCTTTGATCGTGTGCCGACGCTTTCATCTTGCGGGTCTCCTGAGAGATGTTTATGCGAGCTGCATGGGCCACACGAGATATTTTTAGAACCTTTTCAGAAGTGACACCATTTACGTTATGAGCAGTGGTGCGGGCTACTTCAGGAGTAATCTCCGAAGAGATTTGAGAGCGAGTCTTAGAAAAGACTTTGTGGTATCGCCACATTGTGTTGGAACTGGCAGAGCCGGAGGAAAGGAATTTCTCAAACTTTCCTTCGTCAAATTCAATGATGAGGGATTCTACTATCTTCTCAAGGAGCCGGACATTAGCTTGCGCCACTGCGTTCTCATCAGTAGAGAAAGATGTCCCCAGTGGAGTCACCATCTTTTGTTTAGTCAGAAAAGTGGGTCAATGTAAAGTTTCTTTGAGTGGCTGAAAAGTTACAATTGAACAATTTTGATTATAAAAGAGAGGAGAAGAATAGGTTCTTCCCTTTCTTTAAAGCTGGATTCTTCGTGTGGCGATGGAGAGTGATTCTTTCTCTCCTTGGACCGACTGACTGTCAAGCTTCTCTTCAGGACGCTTTCAAAGATCAATCGAAAAGGAGCTCTGTTTTTAACACACTAAGTGTTTAGAGTCCACTAATTTCTTCTTTTCTTCCTCTTTGAACCTCTGTGGTTGAAAAGCAAGAAGCTTTTTAACTTGAAAATTCTCAGCTCTCAATTTCAGAACAAGCCTCCCTCTTCCTTATAGCTTCTCAGGCTATTTATAGAGAGGTATAGGGGTATTATAGTCCCCTAAAATCCCTCTATAATGTGGATTAACTCTTACATTACGCGAGAAGTTAATTGACACAGTAATAGGGTTAGTTACAATAGAAACGCAGGTCTCACGCTAGACACAGACCTCATATTTGTGTAGACATAGGGCTTATACCCACATCTCAGTCAGAACGCGGAGTTGCTCAGACCCGCGTTTGAGGTATAGCGCAGAGTTGCTCAGAGCTGCGTTTGATGCAGAGTTACTCAGACTCGCGTTTGAGCCGAAACGCGGGGTTCTTCATGAAAAAACACCTAGAGGGGGGGTGAATAGGTGTAATTGCTAATCTAACAATCTTTTTAAAACAAAGATGGATGAATGATGCAACGATCTCTCAAAACAAGACTAAGAGCCGAATACCCCGTGAGAGGTTCTGAACTCCTTCCTCCTGATTCCCTTGAATGGGTTAGAGGTGAGCAATGCAACCTTGTTGTATGAGAATTGATCGAACAAAGAATGAATAATATGCAATGATGAAATGCACACAAGATATATCACAAGTTTCACAAACTAGAGGCAATAACACAAGGTAAGAAAATTAGATCTCAAACAAGTAATTGAAGGCAATAGAGTGCAAGAGAAATTTAAAGCGAAATGGACACAAAGCAATCGCAAACACAAGATGTTTGTTTCGAGGTTCGAGCCACCGCTCTACTCCCCACCTTCACCTCCGTGAAGGGTTTCCACTATCTACCGAGGACGCTTACAACGGTCTACCAAAGACCCGAGCACCGAGCTCCACCACTTACAATAACCTCTATCGAAGAGGTGTCTCCACTAGAACAAGATGAACACAAGTAACCAAAGTGATCACAACAAGATCACTAAACTTCTTACAAACTCTCACTCTTTTACAACTTCCATATAGATTGAGTAGGGAATTTTGGCTCTAAGAAGTGTAGTGAGAAAACTCAGTTGTAGAGATGATTTTGCTAGAGAACACAACTGAAAACAAGCACAAGAAAGAATGAGAAATGGAGAGCTTAAAAACTTTTCTTCTCTTTTGAAAACTTTTAACACTTAGGTATTTTTCTTGGTGAGAAATGCAAGAGGCTATACTCCTCTATTTATAGGGAGAAGAAAGGGTTAAAAACAATTTATTTTAAGTTTATTTGACCTGAAAAAGTTCTCCAAAACCTCAGAAAAAGTCTGCAAAAAACAGATTAAGAAAACAGTTTTCAGAATTGCACAAAAGAGGAAAGAGCCGTTGGGCTTTTGCAGGCTTGGTGGTCGACCCGTCCGGTCGACCGTCCGCCTAGCCGTTGGGCTCGGGTCGACCGCTCGGGTCGACCGTCCTCAAAAAGAAACAAAGTGTTCTGCGGGCGGTCGACTGGGCGGTCGACCCAGAAAACCCGAGAGCAAACTGCAGACAGTCGGTCGACCCGGGCGGTCGGCCGACAGACATGCACAAGCGTGCATGTCCTGTGCAGGTGCCGGTCGACCGGGCCGGTCAGCCGGTCTAGCCTGAAACAGACAATCAGAAGGAATTTTGAACTAGGAAATTTTTGAAGATAATCTTGTAGGTATATGTAGTTAAGTTACATGTTGTAAAAGATAGTTATACATGGTGTAAACAAGATATAGACTTTGTAAGGATTTTTGGAATCATGTATAAGAATCAAGGCATGAACTTGAAAACAAATACCAAAACTAAAAACTTGTATTTTGAAAATGTGTGTGTGTATCCCAGAGCCAATTTTCCAAACTCAAACTTTAACAAACTATTTCTTACATTGGTTCTAAGGACTACAAGTTCTTCAAGTGAGCTTCTCCATATGATCTTGAAAGCTTGATTCTTGAGCCCGAATTGAGATGACTTGAGTCAAAACACCTTCTTTTTGGGAAGAAACCTACTAGTTTAATTAGAACCCTGAAACACACTAAACCAATAAACAATATTAGTACAAATAACTAATATGTTTTGTAATCATCAAACACACTAAAAACGGGTGATTGTAACCTTGGGCCAACAATCTCCCCCTTTTTGATGATGACAAAACATATAAGTTATTTAAACAAAAATGGAAGAAGAGCTTTGGAAAGCTCCCCCTCAAATAATGCTATGTATAAAGAATAACAATGAGTAAGATATATAAAGCATTGAAAACACAATAGTTTTGTCAAAACTTAAATAAACAATAAACAACAAACAAACTTATATAAACAACAAACAAACTTATACTTTTTCTCCCCTTTTTGTCATACATCAAAAAGGCTTAAACAAAACCAACAAAACAAAGGAAATTTTTCTTTAAGAATCCATAATGCAAACATTCAACTCACCACAAATAAAAGAGAATCTAGCATAATCTAATGGTTTAGTAAAAATATCGGCAAGTTGAAAATCGGTAGAAACATAATCAATATCAATATCACCTTTCTCATAATGATCTCTAAGAAAGTGATATCTAATGTCAATGTGCTTAGTTTTACTATGTTGATTTGCATTCTTTGTCATATGAATTGTACTAGTATTATCACAAAATATTTTAATATGATCAAAATGCAAATCATAGTCAAGGAGAGTATGTTTCATCCATAGAACTTGTGCATAACAAGCTCCGGCTGCAACATACTCCGCCTCAGCGGTTGAAAGGGCTACTGAATTTTGCTTTTTGAAAGACCAAGATACAAGACAATTACCTAGGAATTGACATGTTCTACTTGTACTCTTCCTATCTACCCTACAACCCGCATAGTCGGCATCCGAAAAACTCGTCATTGAAAATTGCCCGATTTTCGGATACCACAAACCCATTTCATAGTGCCCTTAAGGTATCTAATTATGCGTTTAACCGCAATTATATGAGACTCTTTAGGACATGATTGAAAACGAGCACAAAGACAAACACAAAACATAATATCCGGCCTACTAGCCGTCAAATACAATAAACTACCAATCATGCTACGATAAAGCTTAATGTCTACACTTTTACCTTGTTCATCCTTATCAAGCTTTGTAGTTGTTGCCATGGGAGTTTTGCTCACTTTAGATCCTTCAAGCCCGAACCTTTTGATTAATTCCTTTGTGTACTTGGCTTGATTGATGAAGATCCCATCCTTCTTTTGCTTGATTTGGAGTCCAAGGAAATAGTTGAGTTCCCCCATCATAGACATTTCAAATTCTTCCTTCATGCATGATTCAAAAGCTTGGCAAAGAGATTCATTAGTAGAACCAAAAATAATGTCATCAACATAGATTTGTACAATAAGAATATCATTTTCTACATATTTTGTAAACAATGTTGTGTCAATTTTTCCTTTCTTAAAACCATTTGAAATTGAGAATGAAGAAAGTCTTTCATACCAAGCCCTAGGGGCTTGTTTTAAACCATAAAGAGCTTTATCTAATTTAAACACAAAATCCGGATGTGTAGGATCAACAAATCCGGGGGGTTGTTCAACATACACCTCCTCTTCAATAAAACCATTTAGAAAAGCACTTTTAACATCCATTTGAAATAATTTAAAATATTTATATGAGGCAAATGCTAGTGTCATCCGTATGGCTTCAAGCCGTGCTACGGGTGCAAAGGTTTCTTCAAAATCGATTCCTTCGATTTGAGTGTAACCTTGGGCAACTAACCAAGCTTTATTCCTAACAACGTTACCCGACTCATCCAACTTGTTCTTAAAGATCCACTTAGTACCAATTGTTGATCTATCGTGGGGCCTAGGAACAAGATGCCAAACTTGGTTGCGCTCAAATTGATTGAGTTCCTCTTGCATGGCTAGCAACCAATATGAATCGGCCTCAGCTTTGAGGACGTTCTTGGGTTCAACATGAGAAATAAATGCATAATGTCCACAAAAATCATGAAGTTTAGAGCGAGTGGTTACCCCTTTAGATACTTCACCTATGACGAGGTCCTTGGGATGATGAGGATTGTATCTCCAATCCTTTGGAAGTTGTTGAGTAGGCTCCACTTCAATTGATTGAATTTCATTTCCTTGAGCCTCTTCTACTTTAGCTTCACTTCCTTCATCATCCTTTGACTTGTCTCCCATAGTAGGTGTATCCTCCAAGGTCACTTTCTCCAATCCTTCATCCAATGCATCTATTTCTACAACATTCTTAACAAACATTAGATTCTTCAAACTTAACATGTATAGATTCCTCAATAGTCAAAGATGATCTATTGAAGATTCTATAAGCCTTGCTAGTGTTAGAATAACCAACAAAAATAGCCTCATAAGATCTAGCATCAAATTTTCCTAAATTATCTTTTGTATTTAAAACAAAACATTTGCATCGAAAAATCTTGAAATATGAAACATTTGGTCTTCTAGAAAAATACATTTCAAAAGAAGTTTTTGAAGTATTTTTACACAAGAAAAAACGATTTGATATATAGCATGATGTTTTAATGGCCTCGGCCCACAAATAATGTGGTAGACCATATTCACTTAGCATTATCCTAGCCATCTCTTGTAAAGTTCGATTTTTCCGTTCAACTACTCCATTTTGTTGTGGAGTTCTAGGACAAGAAAGTTCATGTTTAATTCCATGTTCTTCACAAAAAGTGTTAAAGGGTAGGTTAATGAACTCACCTCCTCTATCACTTCTTATTCTTAAAATTGAATAAACTTTTTCCTTTTCAACTCTTTTCTTAAAGGCTTGAAAATGTGAAAAGGCTTGATTTTTGTGTTCAAGAAAGAAAACCCAAGTAAAACGTGAAAAGTCATCAACCAAAACAAATGCAAACCGATTCCCACTTAGACTTTTGGTTTGAGTAGGACCAAATAAATCCATATGGATTAACTCTAAGGGACGTGATGTCATGATATCCTTGATTGACTTGAAAGAAGACTTGGTTTGTTTCTCAAATTGACATGCGTCACAAACCCGGTTCTTTTTAAATTCAAGTAAGGAATACCTTTCACCATTTCCTTTGTGTTTAACCTAGATATATGGTCAAAAGAAATGTAGCCTAATCTTCTATGCCACAACCAAGAGTCATCATCGAGGGCTTTTAAACAAGTAATATTACAAGACATATTAGACATATCAATCATATAAACATTGTTTTCACAAAAACCGAAAAATACACAAGTGTTAGATATTCTATCAATTACTTTACAAACTACATTATCAAAAATAACATCAAAACCTTTATCACAAAGTTGACTAACACTCAAGAGATTATGCTTGAGGCCATCAACTAAAACCACATTTTCTATTAAAGGGGATGTACCAAGTTTAACATTACCAATACCGATGATTTTACCCTTGGCATCATCTCCGAAGGTGACGGTGCCACCTTCATGGTATCTTGATAGGGTTGCAAAGTTGTTGATGTCCCAAGTCATGTGCCTTGAGCAACCACTATCAAGATACCACAATCCTCTACGTCGTTGGGCTTTGGAAGGTACCTACATCATTTAACAAATTCATTGATTTTGGTACCCAAATTTTCTTGGGTCCTTGAAAGTTAGTGTTTCGAACCCAAACATTATGACGAGATGCATTTAGTCTATCATAGCAAAACTTAACTAAGTGACCTTTACGGCCACAATATGAACATGAAAACACTTTACCATACATGAATGCATGATGAGTGTGTGAAGTGTGAGCATGTTTTGGGGGTTTGCCACGATGTAAAGGTTGTGTGGTATGAACATGAGCATGAGCATGGAAAGCATTTTTCTTTGGGGCTTGTTTCTTAGGAAACATGGCCTCAATTTTCTTTTATCAAACTCACAATTTTCAAAACAATTCCTAATGAGTCTATTCTTTCTTTAAGCATGGTAATCTCATTAGAATCAACTAGTGGGGACTTGCCTTTACAAGAAATCTTGTACTTATCAAAATCATTTTGAGTAGTAACTAAAGTAGAGAGCAAGTCATCTTTTTCTTTGGAAAGAGTAAAAACTTGATGATTAAGTGACTCATTTTCTTTTTTCATTTTTAAATACTTTTTCTTTAAGAAATCATAATTATGTGATAATTCTACAAAAGCTTCTCCTAGTTCATCCATGGAAAGTTCATCATTAAGAGAAGTGGAAGGGGTTACCTTGCTTATGCTTTCATTAGCCATGAAACACATGTTGGCGGTGTCGATTTCCTCCTCGGATTCGCTCTCAGAATCCCATGTAGCCTTCATTGCTTTCTTCTTATAGGGCTTCTTTGAGGTGGAGGGCTTTACTTTATCCTGGCACTCCGCAACAATGTGTCCCGGTCTTTGGCAATTGAAGCAAATAATCTTTCTTTCTTCTTTGCCTCCTTGCCATCTCCTTCTTCCTTGGAATTTAGCCTTGTTATACATCCTCCGGACGTTCTTCACAAGAAGTGAGAGCTCTTCGTCATCTTCTTCTTCATCGTCTTCGTCGGAGTGTGTGGATTGACTTTTGAAGGCTATAGTCTTCTTCTTGGAAGGAGCCATGTCCTCCCTTGCTTTTCTCTCCATCTCATGGGTTTTGAGGTTCCCAATGAGACCTATTAGCTCCATCTCCTCCTTGTCATTGAGTTCCTTCAAGGTGGTTGCTTTGACTTCCCATGAAGGAGGAAGGGCCCGGATGATCTTTCTTACTCTTTGGTCATTGTCAATACCATCACCTAGAGAAGAAAGTCCATTAGTGATCTTTGTAAATCTTGTAACCATATCATCTATAGTTTCATTTTCTTGCATGAAAAAGTTTTCATATTGGGACCGAAGAAGGTCTATCTTAGCCCTCTTCACTTGTGAAGTCCCTTCATGTGTAACTAGCAAATGTGTCCAAATTTCATATGCGGACTTGCAATGAATAACTCTAGCTATATCATCATCATTAAGGGCTTGAAGGAGTGCATAATGAGCCCTAGCATTGGCATCAAATTCCTTAGTCTTAATTTCGGACCAAGTGGATTCATCACCGGGGGTGCACTAAAGGGTTTGGTCACGGCCTTTGCAACTCGACTTCCTAGAGATTGCAAGAAAACGGTCATCTTAACCTTCCATATGGGAAAGTTAAGTCCATCAAACTTAGAGGTGTCTTAATACCATCGGCCATCTTTACTAAGTGAGAATGAATGAAATGATTAGCAATATTAGGATCTCTCTAAGGTTGTTAAGCCAAGAGCCTAGAGTCCAAGATCTGATACCAATTGAAAAAACACCTAGAGGGGGGTGAATAGGTGTAATTGCTAATCTAACAATCTTTTTAAAATAAAGATGGATGAATGATGCAACGATCTCTCAAAACAAGACTAAGAGCCGAATACCCCGTGAGAGGTTCTGAACTCCTTCCTCCTGATTCCCCTTGAATGGGTTAGAGGTGCACAATGCAACCTTATTGTATGAGAATTGATCAAACAAAGAATGAATAATATGCAATGATGAAATGCACACAAGATATATCACAAGTATCACAAACTAGAGGCAATAACACAAGGTAAGAAAATTAGATCTCAAGCAAGTAATTGAAGGCAATAGAGTGCAAGAGAAATTTAAAGCGAAATGGACACAAAGTTATTGCAAACACAAGATGTTTGTTTCGAGGTTCGAGCCACCGCTCTACTCCCCGCCTTCACCTCCGTGAAGGGTTTCCACTATCCACCGAGGACGCTTACAACGGTCTACCAAAGACCCGAGCACCGAGCTCTACCACTTACAATAACCTCTACCGAAGAGGTGTCTCCACTAGAACAAGATGAACACAAGTAACCAAAGTGATCCCAACAAGATCACTAAACTTCTTACAAACTCTCACTCTTTTACAACTTCCTTATAGATTGAGTAGGGAATTTTGGCTCTAAGAAGTGTAGTGAGAAAACTCAGTTGTAGAGATGAATTTTGCTAGAGAACACAACTGAAAACAAGCTCAAGAAAGAATGAGAAATAGAGAGCTTAAAAACTTTTCTTCTCTTTTGAAAAC
The DNA here is from genome assembly GCA_038442645.1 of Agave tequilana. NCBI lineage: Eukaryota > Viridiplantae > Streptophyta > Magnoliopsida > Asparagales > Asparagaceae > Agave > Agave tequilana. Next base: position 43,343 of record JAVJIF010016315.1, read on the forward strand.
TTTGAACACTTAGGTATTTTTCTTGGTGAGAAATGCAAGAGGCTATACTCCTCTATTTATAGGGAGAAGAAAGGGTTAAAAACAATTTATTTTAAGTTTACTTGACCTGAAAAAGTTCTCCAAAACCTCAGAAAAAGTCTGCAAAAACAGATTAAGAAAATAGTTTTCAGAATTGCACAAAGAGGAAAGAGCCGTTGGGCTTTTGTAGGCTTGGCGGTCGACCCATCCGGTCGACCGTCCGCCTAGCCGTTGGGCTCGGGTCGACCGTCCTCAAAAAGAAACAAAGTGTTCTGCGGGCGGTCGACTGGGCGGTCGACCCAGAAAACCCGAGAGCAAACTGCAGACAGTCGGTTGACCCGGGCGGTCGGCCGACAGACATACACAAGTGTGCATGTCCTGTGCAGGTGCCGGTCGACCGGGCCGGTGTGCCGGTCGACCGGGCCGGTGTGCCGGTCTAGCCTGAAACAGACAATCAGAAGGAATTTTGAACTAGGAAATTTTTGAAGATAATCTTGTAGGTATATGTAGTTAAGTTACATGTTGTAAAAGATAGTTATACATGGTGTAAACAAGATATAGACTTTGTAAGGATTTTTGGAATCATGTATAAGAATCAAGGCATGAACTTGAAAACAAATACCAAAACTAAAAACTTGTATTTTGAAAATGTGTGTGTGTATCCTAGAGCCAATTTTTCAAACTCAAACTTTAACAAACTATTTCTTACATTAGTTCTAAGGACTACAAGTTCTTCAAGTGAGCTTCTCCATATGATCTTGAAAGCTTGATTCTTGAGCCCAAATTGAGATGACTTGAGTCAAAACACCTTCTTTTTGGGAAGAAACCTATTAGTTTAATTAGAACCCTGAAATACACTAAACCAATAAACAATATTAGTACATATAACTAATATGTTTTGTAATCATCAAAACACACTAAAAACGGGTGATTGTAACTTTGGGCCAACACTTCAGACCCGCGTTAGACACAAAATTACTCAAACTCGCATTAAACACGGGTTTACTCAAGCCCACGTCTGAATTCTCTGTCTTCTTTGGACGCGAGGTCCGCATTTTAGTCTAAAATGCGACCTTCGCATTGAAGTGAGGTTCGCGTCTGACAGCTTGTCCTCAGTGATTTTTGGACAGCCTACACGGCATTGGCCACGTTTGCGCATTTTTGTTGAGGGCTTAGGGGCTCTGCTTTTGATGCAGAGTCCCAGGGCCACTTATATGTATATATCTGCAGAAGGTTTTCCTGTTCTCTAATCTTACACACACAGAGAAATTAGGGTTTAACAAAGAAAATTGTATCGTTCCTCCCGGTAACGGCGCCAAAATTTTGTGCAAAAAAAAGTGAGTAATAAGTAAAAATTTAAGGTTAAGAAGTTTCTATATTTTCTCTCAATTAATCCGCTATAGCAAGAGCAAAATGGGTCGATCAACAGGGAGAGATGCGAAGGAAGCGTTTTGATACGGTTTCTCTATGTATAACTTGGAAAGAAAGATGATGGTTATAAAAGAGTTGAATCATTAAAAAGAAAGATTATAGCCCACTAATCATCTAGCACAACTAAGTACTAGTATATAAAGAATAAACATCATATTGAACCTAAAAAAATTGATCCTAGTATGTTGCTTCAAATTCAAGCATGAGGAGAAAGATAGAAAGCAAACCCTTAATTAAAGTAAACTAGATAATATTAAATATTAGTTTATCAAAGTTTCTAAATATAGTATAAGAACAATCGTTTAAGACTTAACATTAAGCTATCAAAGTATCTAAGCATATTTCAAGAATAACCATTAAATAGTATAATTTTAAAATTGTTTTAACTTAATTCATCACTAGTCTTTAAGAATCTTAACTTAAACCTATGGTTTCATACAGACATAGAATTCAATCAATTCATCTTATAGAACTAGACTTAGTTGGCGGAGAGATTAGCAAGCTACGAAGAGAATTAGTTACTCATATTCATGATTAAATTAAGCATGGTGATTAAAGGGTGCATAAAATAAAGCAACTAAAAATTTAAAAACACAAATAAAAGAACAAAAAGAGATATGAAAGAAAATAAGAACGTTTATTGAATTATCACTGATCCAGTACAAAAGCCTTCTTCTCTTTATAAATCTTTTTCTTCAATGTAAAAACAGGAAAATACAATGGAAATTCTGAAAGAAAAAGATTTAAAGAAAATTCTAAACATGATTTTCTGAGATGTCTTTCTTTTGTTGCTCTGCACCTTTATTTATAAGAGATCCTAGTAGTAGAGTCCATACAGAACAAACCCACCAAACGGCCACACAAGATTCAACCAGAAAGCCGCGTTTCTGCAGCTTTTAGGGGAAAACGTGGCTTTGTTGGGGAGATACAGGGTGTGCTTTTGTGCATAGCTTCATCTCGTCCGTCTGTGTGGGGATCTATTCTCAGAATCTTCATTTGAACTCTGAAATTAAAATAATCTTGTTTCCTAGATAACTTAGAAAACAAGTTATTTATAAATTTAAATTTAAACTTGAATTCTCTCCTTTATCTTGGACTTAGGGATCAAGCAACTTAATTTAAATTGATTTTCTCCTTTATCTCTGAATTAGGATAGGATAATCTCTTAATTTACTTAGGATTGACGGACTCTTGGGCTTCTCTAAGACTTTTGGGCTCTTTTCTTCTCTCTTTTTAATTACGAAGGCCTAAATATTACTAAACAATAAATAATTAAATATAATATTTTATAAAAATAAACATGAAAATGTGACTAAAAATATGCACTTTTGATGAACAATCAGTAGGTTTAGAAAGAAAATTTGAAAAAATAATTTGGTCTTGGTTTTATCTTATTGAAATATGCACTTTATACATGCACTTACACGCTTTGGATTTAAAACAAAGAATCTTGTGCCTTATAACAAACAAAGCCACAAAACTAAGGGTTTTATAGGTGATATGTACCACTTTTAGGCGTAAATTCTTATGCTTTATGAGGCACAACTAACCAGCTTAATAATTTTATATATATATATATATATATATATATATATATATATATATATATATATATATATATATATTAAGCTGGTTAGTTGTGCCTCATAAAGCATAAGAATTTACGCCTAAAAGTGGTACATATCACCTATAAAACCCTTAGTTTTGTGGCTTTGTTTGTTTGAGTCCTTAAGTCTTAGGGGTGTTTTCTCACCTGGTGTCCTAAAACTATTCAGTTTGGGAGTCACCGGTTGAAGACTCATTACATGGTGAAAGCCTAATAAAACTAAATGATAATATCACCATTAACATATTAATAAGGCATAAGAGTTGGAGTTGAAGAATTCCAAACAAAATTCACGATAAAAAGATGCATATGATTTAGGGTAAAATAATAAACTTAGTGAAAAATACAGTTGAAATCCTTATCTTGACTAATAAAAAGTTCTTGGATGGAGACTATGTGTAGGAATGAATAGATCGGTAACCCTATAACTTATAGATCGCTTAAATGTTGCAAGAATTGTTCAAATATTTTGTGGGTGTAAAACACCCGGCCCTAACTAATCCCAGTTTACAACGTAGTTTAAAATAATTCAGAATAACAAAAGTCACTAGTTAATATAAACACATGATTAATAATAATAATATAAGAGTGCTTATGATAGTAATATTATTATGATGGAGTAATACAGTGTGAATACTTAACAGTATGCGTACATGTATAGCCATAGTGTTATAGGGGATAGTCATGTGCATATACTATGTAAAAGAACAAATTCTATTTATTTATACATAGAACCCTATAGTGATTGAATATACTAGCATTTCAACTTCCACCGTACCACCTTCCATCTATCTATAGGCATTTATACATGTATACTTACATTTACTAACAAATAATTAAATCAAAGAATTATTAGACATGTGTTAGCCTGAGATGAAGAGTGGTGGGGAAGATCTGGGTGATTCATAGAGTGCCTTGGGGATGGGAACAGTGTGTGGCATGATGGCTAAGTTTGGGGAAATAAATAAATAGTTTTGACCTTAAATTAAAACCTCTTTCCTTTTTCACTTCATCCCAAACTTCTCCCCCATTACTCCTGAAAAATTCTTTATCTTCTTCCATTAACAAATAAAACTTGATCTCCTTCTTCATCTCTCTTTGAT